>JAMYXO010002014.1:15000-20000 GCA_033310375.1 Conus canariensis
TATTGTTTATTTTCTGTATGTCACCCCTCTTGCCCCTACGCCTGTTTTTCTGTATATTTCATACATGTGTTGCTTCTCCCATCCCACTCCCCCCCCCTCCCCTCCCCCCACCGCCACTCCTATGTTGCCCTTTCCCCATTCCTTTTTGAAGAAAATCAAAACTTTCTTTGCTGTTCCTTATTTCATACTATGGTTTGATATCATGCCTACGTTTTGTGACCAGTGGGCCAGTACATTCTGTTATGCAGTCAAAGAATCAACCAAACCAACGGACAACAAATAACATTCTTTGCACTTTTTTTTTCTTCGCAGAGTATTGCCACTGACAAACTCTTGCTGCACCGTGACATCAGCATTTCCAGCACGTTCTGCTTAAATCCCCTCCCTGGCAACATGTCACGCCTGATCCTGGTTCTTCTGGCGATCTTTGTCCTCACTCTCCGCACTGACTGTAAGTGGATTTTTTAAAACTCAGAATGAAGCAAGGCCTGCAATGAGTGATTTACCCCCTAATTTTTTTCCCTAGTTGTTTCTGTTATCACAGTGTAGGCTAAAGGTAAGTGGTTTGACTCTGAGTAAAGAACTATCAGACCATTAATCGAAAATGAGGGACACGATTTTGATAGAGTTACATTTCTCTTCTTTTGTCACCGGAAAATTTGCAAACTTATCACGGAGAGTGCTGAACTTGTTTTTCTCTCTCCCTCTTTTCTGCGAGCGAGCGGTTGATCGCGAGCGATGCTGACTGACAAACTGACACAGGAAATGTGACGCCAAAATAGAATCTTGTTACTGAAGCGCAAGAACATTGGTTTTCACTTGTCTTTAATCGTCAGCTATTATGAAAAAAGACCACGACGCGCGCGCGCGAGCGCGTGTGTATGTATGTGTGTGTGTGTGTTGTGTGTGTGTGGTTATGCTGTGTGTGTGTGTGTGTGTGTGTGTGTGTGTGTGTGTGTGCGCGTGCGCGGCGCGCGCGGCGTGCGTGCGTGCGTGCGTGGTGTGTGTGTGTGTGTGTGTGTGTGTGTGTGTGTGTGTGGTGTGTGTGTGTGTGTGTGTGTGTGTGTGTGTGGTGTTTGACTGTGTGTGCGTGTTCGTTCGTTTGTTTGTTTGTTTGCGTGTGCACTCACAGGCGTATGTGCACGTCAGTGTTAAGCTTAACTTGCAGCAGGAGTCAAATTTCGGAAATGTGTTTTAAGAGGTTACTATCGGTTTGAATCACTGAACACAGACATTTACATTTATGAAAAAGTCACTGCGGGGTGTAAGTTCATGAAGCAGAACTCCACTGGGGGCAAAGTCCACGACCTACCATTACCCTCTAGTTTTCAACAAAAGGGTAAGAACACACTTTGCTCTGTGACGGATTAGAAATATTGAACAATGAACATTTGATGAATGGTAGTAAGGCCTAGCAATTTTCAATACGATCCACAAACTGACTTAAGTCAGATTTTGTTGAAATATTTTTGTGGAGTGAAGTTGGATTTCTCTTTCTCTCTCCTCCTAACAATGCCCCCTCCTCCTCCCCGACCCTCACCCCCCCCCCCCCATACTGCCTATGTTTGTGTGTCTCATGAGTATGAATCATCTCCCTCCCTCCCTCCATCCCTTCCTCTCTCTCTCCCTCTCTCTCTGTCTCTCTCTCTCTGTGTCTGTCTCTCCGTATTGTACAAGACAGAAACGCCATAACGTTTGGCACAGCTTACAGTAGATGTTGATTTGCTATACACCCAATGCTTGCACATGGATTTTCAAACATCTAGTTGCTGGGTTTTACATATCTTTGTCCCTGTTCATTTGAACATTATTTACCATCACTATGAAACATGTTGTGGTGACTATCTACACACACACACACACACACACACACACACTATAATATATATATATATATATATATATATATATATATGGTGGTGTGTGTGTGTGTGTGTGTGTGTGTGTGTGTGTGTGTGTGTGTGTGTGTGTGTCCAAAAGCTTTAATGTTATATTTACAGTCTTCCAAAGCGAAATGTCAACTCGGAGGAGGTCACCTAAATTTAAGAAGAAAATGTCAAAAGACTTGCTATTTAGACTTGTGTTGTTTAGAAAAGTATATCAGCAGATATTCCCCTTACCACTCCGGGTTTTTTTTTTTTTTTTTTTTTTTTTTTGTCCCTTACACGGTAAAAAAAAAACTGATGAAAAACATTTCAATATCACAAAAAATACATTTTGAAAACTATATCGAAAACTCACACTGCAAAATGGACAATGTTCACAAACTAATTACCAGATAACAACGACAACAACAACAGCAGCAGCAGCAGCAGCAGCAACAACAACAAAAACAAAAAGCTGGTGTCCGATCTACTGCTGTCAGAAAAAACGTTTTCAGCAAAGACAAGGGAATGGTCTAGAGAGGCAACACCCCCCCCCCCCCCACCCCCCCCCCCCCACGATCCCCCCCCCCCCCCCCCGGAAAAGAAAAAGAAAAAGGAAAAAAAGACGACAATGTGGAGAGACAAAAAATGAATTTAATTTAAGAAATAATGAAAGGCAGGGGCAAAGAGAGTGGCAAAGAAGTTACAAGCTCAAAACTTCGGGAGGGAAGGGGAGGAAAGAAAGAAAGAAATACATAAAAGGACAGATTCGGGGACAGCGACAGAAATGAGGAAGTACTAGGACATAATTTTCGCAAACAGGGAACTGTTTCTACATATAGGATTCCCGGCACCATAGGGGCCAAGAGAGAGACAGGAGGGAACGTAAGAAGATATCAAGAAATCATGCAAAGAATAGGTCAGGCGAAGTGGTTTACGTCCCAGGCTCCCGGCATGGAGGTCGTGAATTCGATGCCCATCAGAGCCATTTATTTGTGGGATTTTTCTGTCCCGACTGGCCCCCATACGCAGTTCAGTTTGCTCTGGGCTCGATTAGGAAGACTGGCACGGCACAGTCGAGTTCCTTCCACGTAATGGATGCGTTTCTGAGAGTGTTTTCAAAGTTCCTGACTAACACTGCAGGTGTCTGTACCTCTTGGACCTGGTTGACACTGGGATACATTATGAAAGCAAGCGTAGAGAACAACCCTGCCGTGCAGTCTCAGACCAACATCACATTCACGTGATGTGCAAGTTGACATTTGGTGACCTTTGGTCTTTGATGATCACAACCATGGGTCAGCGAGTGCGATTATAAACACAGAAACAGACAAAACAGCAACAAGAACTGCTTTCTGTTGTCATTATAGCACGATCAAGGGTCTAACCGTAAATTAACCAGTTAGGCCAATTTGACTTGTACCACATGAAACCCTTGCTTCACACTAGCCATCCTGACAGTGTGTAATGCCGTTTCTTCCAGAGTCAAAGTCATGAGTGATGCAAAATGATACCATGCCTCTGTCTTCCAGCAACCCAGGGCCATGATGGTGGTACGGACAAGAGCTCCAGACCTATGGCACGTGCTGCCAGAGACCACGCCTCCCCTGCACTCTTCCGCAAATTCCGGGCCCGCGCCAACGTCCGCAGCCAGAGAATTAAACGTGTTGTTGAAGACTTTCCCGGCGGTGAGGAGGAAGAGAGTGAGGAGGGGGACGATAGAAGAAAGGCTGTGGTGGTCCAGAAGATTCGCAATAAGTTTTTCCGCATGAACCGAACTTCATAAGCTGAACCGTTGATTAAACTAAGGCTCCAACAGCATATATACCTAACATATAGAATTTTGGTAGTTTTCTGTTTCATATATCTTCAGACATCTAAAAACATCGTACCCCAAAGCCAAAACTGACGGAAAGTTCCTGACTCAAATAAATTTCTAAAGTAATGCCACAGTTCACAAAACACATATATACCGAATTAGATCTAAACAAATTTAATGTGGAATTTCTTGATTAACAAAAGTTTATTAAACATGCCAGTTGATATTGCAAAGAAAGTTAGTAAACCAAAAGTCATAAAACATATAAAGATGTTCACCCAAACCAATTTCGTAAAGTTCTTCAGTAGACGAAGTTCACAAGGAGTTCAAATTTTGAACTGTAATGCCTAATTTATAATCTACAAACTTCATACAGAAAAGTTTGTTTTGTTTCAACCAAAGAAAAGTTCCTTGCAAAAAGCGTAAGCTATCACAAAACGTACTGGACCACTTGAATTACATATCATAAAATATACACAGGATCATTTTAATCATATTGATCAGTTGAAAAATGAATAAGTTCCTAATTATTGCAAAGTACATATGACCCCTCTCATTCGATCGAGCAGTTGAAAATAAAGAAGTTTAACTTACATCATTGCGTTTGATTCCCTAGAGGTCTGTATGAACGCGAGGTGTTATTTCGTGCACGCGCACGTCAATGACAGGAAATTCTGAAAACATAAAGTTTACTGGAACGAGAGAGAGAGAGAGAGAGAGAGAGAGAGAGAGAGAGAGAGAGAGAGAGAGAGAGAGAGAGAGAGAGTGAGTGAGTGAGTGAGAGATTGACAGAGAGAGAGAGAGAGAGAGAGAGTGAGTGAGAGATTGACAGACAGACAGGCAGACAGAGATACGGATAGGGATTATTTAATCAGTATAGGCCATGGCCACTTATGAAGGGGTGGATTACACATTGACAAAATGATATCATAAAGCAAATTGAACAAAACGAAAACAGCACATACTCAAGAACACACTGTGCTCCGGAATTTAAAGGCTTTGTGTAGCTAAAAGAGTTTTTTTTTTCCTTTTATTAACAGTATCCTCTTTTGTGCAGGCCATAAGTAAGATGAGTCTAAACACAGATGGTTGTCTATGATATTTAGGAGGAATGAACTCATTTCTAAGACCACTCAAGACAGTACACTGCAATACAAAATGAAGATCATCTTCACATGCATTTTTGCATAATGGACAGGTGAGATCAGATTTGTAATGTTGCCTATAACGAAAATGATGAACAAAGATATCCGATATTCCAAAACTAAATCCTGACATTATCAATTTTAGATATCTGTCCATTTTCATTAACAAGT
>JAMYXO010002014.1:22500-25956 GCA_033310375.1 Conus canariensis
ATATACAGAGACATAAGAAACTAGAAGACGGAGGTGGGTATAAGGTGGCAATATCAATCACAAAAAGCCCTGTAACTAAAATGCTCAGGCCCAAAGTAACTGGAGAGAGAGAGAGACACCCCACCACCACACAAACACACCAAAAACCAAACCCACCCCCCAAACACCCCCAACACCCCCACCCAACCCCCCCCCCCCCCCCACACCCCACAACCCCCCCCCACACCAACCCCCAACCACCCACCCCAAAACAACCCAACAACCAACAACCCCAACAAAAACCCCACCCCAACACAAAACCCCCCCCCCAAACCCCCCCACCACCACCACCCACCACCCCCCACCCCCCACAACCACCACACACACCCACCCCACCCCCCACCACCAAACCCCACCCAACCACCAAACCCCACCCACCCCAACACCCCACCAACAAACAACCCCCCACCACACCCCCAACCCACCAACCCCACCCACCCCCCCCCACCCAAACCCCCACACCCCCCACCCACCCCCCCCAAACCCCACACCCCCCCCCCCCAACCAAAAACCCCCCCCCCCCCCCACCCCCCCAACCCCACCCCCCACCCCCCCACCCCCCACCCCCACCCCCAACCCCCCAAACCACCAAAACCCCCACACACCCCACAACCACACAAAAACCCACCCAAACCACACACCAACCCACACCCCCACCACCCACACAACAAAACCCCCACCCCCCCACCACCCCCCCCCACAAACACCCACCACCCCACACCCCCCCCCCCACACCCACCCCACACCCCCCCACCACCCACCAACCCACCCACCACAACACCCCCACCCCCCCACCACCAACCAACCCACCCCAACACCACCACACACCCCACCCAACCACCACCCACCCACCCCCCCACAAACCCACCAACCCCACCACCCCACACAACCACCACCACACCACACCCACACACCACCCCCCCACCCCCCCCCACCCACACCCCCCCACCCCACCACAACCCCACCCCACCACCCCAAACCAACCCCACAAACCCCACCCCCCAACCCACCCCCACCCACACACACCCACCCACCCACCCCACCCACACACACCACACCCACCACCCACCAACCACACCCACAACACAACCCACACCCACCACCCCACCACACAACACCAACACCCCCCAACCCACCCACAACCACCACACCCCCCCCCACACAACCACACCCCACCAAACACCCCCCACCCACACACCAAAACCCAACACCCCCACCCACCCCACCCCCCCCCACCCCCAAACCCACCAAACACAACCCCACCCACCCCCCCCCCCCCCACCCCCCACCCCCCCACCAACCCCACCCACCACCCCCCCCCCCCCCACACCACCAACAACCCCACCCCACCAACAAAACCCCACCCACCAACACCACACCCACCCCCACCCAACCCCCCCCCCCCCACCACACAAACAACCCACACACAACCCCCCCCCCACCCCACAACACCCCCACCCCCACAACCCCCCCACACCCACCCCAAACACCCAACCACAACCCCCCCCCACCACAACACACCCACCACACCCCCCCCACACACACCCAACACCCAACCAACCCCCCCCACACCACACCCCAAAACAACACACCACCCACCACCCCACCCACACCCCAACAAACAACCCAACAACCACAACCACACAACCCCAAACCACAAAACCACCCCCACCCACCCCACCACACCAACCCCCAACCACCCAAACCACACAACACCCCCAACACCACCCCCCAAAACCCACACAACAACACCCACCAACCCCCAAACCCAACCCCACACCCACCACCAAAACCCCCCAAACCCCCCCCACCCCCAACACAACAACACCAACCCCCACCCCCCCCCACAACCCCCACCCCCCCCACACCCCCCAACCCCCACACACACCACCCACAAACACAAACCACCCAACAACCAACCCACACACCCCACCCACCCCCCACCCCAACCCCCACACCCACCCCACCAACCCCCCCACACACCACAACCCCCCACCACACCACCACACCCCAACCCCCCCAAACAACCCACACAAAAAAAACACCCACCACACAAACAACCAAACAACCCCCCACAAAACAACCACAACCCACCACCCACCAAACCCCCACCACCCCCACCCCACCAAACAACCCCCCACACCCCCCCCAAACACCCCAACCACCCCCACCCCCACACACAACACCCAACCACCCACCCCACCCCCCCCACCCACACCCCCACCCACAACCACCAACACCACCCCCCAAACCCCACAACCACAACCAACACCCACCCCCACCAACCCCACACACACACCCCCCAACACAACACCACCCAACAACAAACCCACCAAAACACCCCAACACCCACACCAAACCCCCCCCACCAAACCCACCACCCACCCAAACAACCCCCCCCCCCACACCACACAAACCCCCCACACCAACCACCCACCCACCCCCCCACCCACCAAACCACCAAACCACACCCACACCACACCAACCACCACACACCCACCACCCCCCACCACCAACCCCAAACCCCAACCACCACCCCACAAACCAACACCACAAACCCACCCAACACCCCCCCACCCACACCCCCCAACCAACCCACCCAACACAAACCCCCACAAACAAAAACCACCACCCCCCCCACCACACAAACAAAACAACCCACCCAACCAACCACAACAAACCCACCCCACCCCCCACCCACCAAACCCCCCCCCACCACACCCCCCCCACACAACCCCACACCAAACAACAAACCCCCACCCACACCCAACCCAACAACACCCCAAAACCACCCCCAACCCCCAACACCCCCAAAAACCCCCCCCCCCCCCCCCCCCCCCAAAACCCCCCCCCCCCCCCCCCCCCCCCCCCCCCACCCCCCCCAAAACCCCCCCCCCCCCCCCCCCCCCCCCCCCCCCCCCAAAACCCACCCCCCCCCCCCCCCCCCAAAACCCCCCCCCCCCCCCCCCCCCCCCCCCCCCCCCCCCCCCCCCCCCCCCCCCCCCCCCCCCCCCCCCCCCAAAACCAAAACCCCCCCCCCCCCCCACCAAAAAAACCCCCCCCCAAACCAAACCCAAAAACCCCCCCCCCCCCCCCCCCCCCCCCCCCCCACCCCCCCAAAAACCCCCACCCCCACAAACCCCCCCCCCCCCCCCCCCCCCAAAACCCCCCCCCCCCCCCCCCCCACCCACCCCCCCCCCCCCCCCCCCCCCCCCCCCCCCCCCCCCCCCCAAAAACCCCCCTTTTTTTTTCCCCCCCCCCCCCCCCCCTCCCCCCCCCCCCCCCCCCCCCCCCTTTCCCCCCCCCCCCCCCCCCCCCCAACCCCCCAAAACCAAAAAAAACCCCCAAAACCCAAAAAACCCCCCCCCCCCACCCAAAAAAACCCCCCCTCCAAAACCCCAAACCCCCCCCCCCCCA
>JAMYXO010002015.1:5000-25951 GCA_033310375.1 Conus canariensis
CACACACACACACACACACACACACACACACATTCTATCCGGGGTGAGAACTGAGATAATTTTAAAATCATTATCACTTGATTATCATCCCCCCTCCCCACAACATCTACACTCTCATTCTCTCCCCACCACCCTCCCCCCACCCCCACCCCTCTCTCTCTGTCCCAGTCTCCCCCTCCCCCTCTCCTCTATCTTTATAACGACAGCATTGAACATTCACTCAGGATGGTCAGGTCGGTGATTATTCAATGAACGGATTGAAATAGGCAAGAAACTACGGTTCAGTCTGTTGGTTTCACATTTCAGTTGCCGGAATCGTCTATCAGAAGGCATCTTTTCATAAAAGGGGAACAGAGGATGGGTTTCATCACATACAATCTTCTGAGCTTTCTTAGGCACTCTTTTCTCAAACATTTCTCCTAAACTTTGTTGCTTAACACCAATAATCTTACCACACCCTTTCACAATCTTTTCCAGCAAGCATTTGTTCTTCACATTTAATCCACCATACCACACTAAAAATGAAAAAGTGATCACAGATTCAATATTGCTTCTGTAGAATGCTTTTAAAACGTCACAGTTCACTCCAATGAATCTCAATTTCTGTAAGCAATACACTCTTGACTGACATTTTTCATACACAGAGAGAGAATTAGAAGTGAATGTGAGTCTGTCATCGTTAACAGAACCTAAGTACTTATACTCAGTCACCCTTTCAACCTTGGTACCTGAGATCTGAGATTCAGTTCTGTTGTTTCCGTGTAGGCTAAACAAATTGCGAAAAAAATCTTTCAAAACAGATTCTAAATTGTTTGGCTGGGCTGGGGTCCGCTTCACAAACTCCAATCAGCAGGCAGATAAACAAGCAAGCAAATAAGTGGCAGCAGGTGAAAACAAATAAAAAAAGAAAAATAAGTTAAAATTCTGATAATTCATATTTGGTCGGAATAGGCAAAATAAGCTCTGAAAGCAACATGACAACCACAGTGAGAAACCACAAAAGTAAAGGATTTCTTAGACTTGAGAAAATGCTGCTTGAAAACTCTCTCACTTGAAATAAAATCCTGCTGCAAAATGTGTAATTCCATCTGTACTGCCAGTACAGTTTAGGCTATTTACATTAGTAAAACATGACAGTTAACAAATGCTTCATTTTTCAACACGTGTTGTTCTGTGTTTAGCTCATAGAATCAGATTCAGCGCCTGCAGAATGTAAACAGGCCACATGTTTCAAAGTACACCTTGCTGAGATGGTCCAAACGGGAAGCAAACCAACGGCCTACGGTATTAATGAGAAAAACAGTCTATTCTGCCCATCATATTAATGAGTAAAGACATCTATTATTCCCCGGAAATAAAACAAGGATTCTTTTAGAAGGTTACAATCACGTCCACCAGTTTTCTTTTTCATAGCTTTGTTAGCAACTTATAGTGACCTCGTAAACATCTTGACAGGAGAGAACTATAAAATAGGCATTCTGGCTCACCCACCTCCGCCAGCTCCAACCGGCTAAAGCCGGTTTCGCTGCTGCTCCGGCGGCTTACCCAGAATGCCTATTTTATAGTTCTCTAATAGTAAACACTTTACAAACATACATAATGTGTAGGATTATCTGTTTTATAGTTCTCTGTCACTGGACCGTTAAGAAGTAAACAAACAAAACAATGGGGACTTGGTTAACCATGCCTTTATTCTTAGGAGGGCTATTTGTCAACCAAGTTGGGATTTCATTCTATTGTGAGGAATGACTGGCTATTGAAAGCTATCTGAATAGGGAGTGTCTGAAAAGGGGTGGGATGTGTGTTCACACAAGCGTAGAATCGTGGCACGTTGTTGAAGATTATTCTAAGCAGCCACCAAGTGCACTTATTAAAAGCTTGATTCAACAAACAAGACAATTGTATAAAGTACACCCGGCGGCCGCCTGAATAGGACGTGACAAAGCATGGAGTAGACTTCAATGAAAGGTAGTCCAACAGTAGAAAACCTTTTCATACGTTTCCAGAAACAAGCCAGCTCCGAAATTCTCAAGAATTCTAGGATTCTAAAAATAGTACCGTTCACGCGTGAACGGTAGGTCTTCCAGACAAGCCAGCTCCGACAGATAGGATTCTAAAAATAGTACCGTTCACACGTGAACGGTCTCAGCAATCGAGATATCACCCTCAGTTTACGGGAATAGGAAGGTGAGATTCCAATATGTTGTCTCAACCAATCTTCCCATTTTTGTCTTGAGTAATCTAGCAATTCTTGATGAACGGTTTGTGATTCAAGAAGTTCTATCTCTAATTCAGAAGAGATACTGTCTTGCGACATAACACAACACTTTCTAACTGAAAACACGACTGCACTGCACACCCGCAAATGACAAGACAGCTAGGTTCAGTTGCTAACAACACAAGTGCTGGGCGGAAATGTCGTCACTGTTACTAATCAGCTGATTCTATCTAGTCTTGTGATTGGGGGAAGGTAAGAAACATGTTTTGATATGTTTGGAAATTTAGCCGCCTAAATTTATACAATGACGTCTAACGCCTGTACTAAACGACGCCGGTGGGGAATTTAGCCGTCTAAATTTATACAATGCCGCGTGGGCGGCCCGGCGCCCTTATGTGTAACTTGACACGAACCCGGAAACAGTGCGGCGCTTCGACTCGGCTATTGTGCAGTTGAGTAAGCCGTGGCCAGACATGTCTGACCTAGATACTACATAAAGGCAGAAGGGAGTTGTCTCCCCGGAAAAGAATGTAACAATTAATTGTGAAAAAAATCGTCATTAAGTCGTTCTAGGTTCTTATTCAAGTCGGCATCACGTTCTTATTTAAGTTCTTAACAAGTTTTTATTCAAGTTCTTAACAAGTCAACATCAAGTTCTTAACAAGTTCTTATTCAAGTACTTATTCAAGTTCTTAACAAGTCGTCATCAAGTCGTCATTAAGTTCTTATCAAGTCGTCATTAAGTTCTTATCAAGTCGTCATTAAGTTCTTATTTAAGTTTTATCAAGTCGTCATCAAGTCGTTATTAAGTTCTTATTCAAGTCACTTATAATTATTTATTAAGTTCTTGAAATATTATTCCATCTGAAATGGATCAAAATGATCTTTTGTTGTTGGCGGTTCTGGCATGCTTTTTTGTTTGGCTTCTGTATTTAGTGGTTGAGATTTTTTTGACTGCTTTGGTTTTTGCTGGCGTTGTTTATATGTTTTATAAACGTAATAACCACCCCCACCAACAGCAATGACGCCAAAAATGCTAACTCTTTTAATCCAAATAATCCATGTCAACTTTGGTGTTGTAGGTCTTGAATCAACTTGTGTATTTACAGCTGGCATTGAAACAACTGTTGGCGTTGGCGGTGTTATGTTTTCATTATGAGTTATATTCTGTGATTGCAACATTAATTTTTTTTGTTTGTTCCACTCTGCTAATTTGTTTCCTGCTGCAACACGCCCAGGATGAGGAGGCTTTTTACTGGTCACTTTCTCCATCAATGTTTTCTGATTCTGCTGATTTTCTGGCTCGGTCATTTTGAAGGGAAACAAAATCTATATGATTAAAAGTAATTAATCCTATGATTAATGGCGATAACAATGTTCCAAATCTGTAATATAGATCACATCCTAGAGACTCTAATGACTTTGTTAAAACTGGATCCTGCGTTAAATCATACATAAAATCTTGTTCAGAATCAATGGGAGCAAATCTACTAACTAGTTTAGTGTACAAACTAAGAACCGTTTGTCCGACACTTTTGACCATTCTTGACCCCAGTTGTGCTTCATACCTGTTGTGATACTTTACAATGTCTTGCGGCGACATCTGTTGAATCTGTTCTATGCTGAATTCATTTCCGAGGTACTGTTTTGTTTTTCCACATGCTGCCAAAGAATACAGCCTTTCTTTTTGGCGCATAATAGCTTGGTCATCAACTTGATCATTTGTAAGTTCAGGAAGTAAATCATCGCAGTTCATGTTTTATTAATGAATAAATATTATTTTATTTTTTAAAAATGAGCACCGAAAAAACTATTACTAACCTTGTATACCATTCTGCTGTTATTGGAGGCCTAAGTGTAGGATACACAATGCTTGGTAAAAGCTTGTTAAAAATAAAACCAGCAGATCTTGGCAAACTAGACTTTGAAGACTCAGCAAAGCTGATTGCTGTTATTACAGCTTCATTTGCTACGAAAGATTTTCTAGTTAAGCAAGGAATAATTCCAGACAGTATCAATATGTAAAATTAAAAAAATACATTTATAAAAATGGCTTCACTCGTAATGATGATTGGTGGCGCTGTGGTTAATGCGCTTGCTTTTAGCGGAAGTAATTACGCATTTAGTAAACTACGGGATGACGGCGAGAGAAAAAGACATAACAAAGCTATGGAGCAACTAGCCGCAGCACAAGCTGCGTATGAAAAGCAGAGAATTGAGCAGTTAGATTTTATTAACGATGAACTGAAAAAACAGGGACATGCAGCTTACACATTTAAAGATGTTGATCAAGCAATAAAAGAATATTATCTTGTAACAGGCAAGCCAATCGAGACATTGCCTCCACCAAAATTCAGCGATTTTTATCAACCATCAGAAAAACAAAAGATGCAAGAAATATTGTTTATTGCCTTTGGCATGACCGTTGTGTATTTTGTTGCACATAATATTGGCTGAATAAAAAATGAACAAGATCTATTATTCGCCAAAAGGATATTGGAAGGGAATAACAGCAATTAAAAAGCTAAGCCAAGCAGCTGGAGTCAGTGAACAAACAGCAAAGGAATGGTTATCTAAACAAGCGATTTGGCAAATTTATCTACCAGCGCCTAAACAAATACAGAGACCACACTTTGTGAATATAACTCCAAACGACACCCATCAAATGGATCTTCTATATTTACCCCATGATACGATTAGACGAAAAAGATTTAAGTACGCACTTACAGTCATTGATATAGCTTCAAGATACAAAGATGCGGAACCATTAACACAAAAGAGTGCTTCTGCTGTTGCTGTCGCTTTACAACTGATATATCAACGAGGACCCTTAACTTATCCTCGCATGATTCAAGTCGATGATGGAAAAGAATTTAAAGGTCAAGTGAATCAATTATTGTTAAAACATAGAGTTACCATTAAAAGAGGCATTCCGGGTGTTCACAGATCACAGGGTTTGGTTGAAAACTTTAACAAACAGTTATCTGAAAGGCTTTTCTCCTACCAGTATCACAGAGAGCTGATTGACAATTCTCGCAACACAGAATGGGTTAGAAGACTGCCCTCAGTTTTGCGCGCAATGAATAATGAAGAATTTAAAGGTCTAAAACCAGTACAAGCAATCAGAAAACAAACAATAAATGTTGTTGAAGGAGAGTCTTCATCAAGCAAACTATTGCCATTTGGTTTAAAAGTGAGATACCTTTATTCACCGGGAGAAGCGGAAGGGACACCCGCATCAGGGCAACAGATCCAGTTTGGAGTGTTGATCCATATGAGATAAAAAAAATTGTGAAAATGAATCCGCCCGTGTATTATTTACGAGAAACTGACACAACAAAACGACCAGCCCCCCGAAGATCTTTTGTGAAGGAAGAACTGCAGATAATCCCTCCAGACACAGTTCCAGTCGCTTAATTATTTTTTAATTTAAATTAAAATGGCGGCAAGAATGGAAAAGGAAGAATCCTTACGTAAAATGGCACTGGAAGCAAGAATGGTGAAGGAAGAGTCCTTAGAAATAATGCGAAAAATATTTGATTATAATCTTGCTATTAGACTAATATTTAAGAAGATTGATTATGCCATGCTAGACAAAACCTCAAATTTTGATTGGGAATATATTAAAAAAATTCGAGCGCATTTAGCAGTAATGAATAATAATTTGGTTGAATTGGGTGATGATATAGTTAAGCTTAACGAACTGTTTTAATCTACGCAAATACATTTGGGTTTAAAATGGAAGCTCAAAGGGAAATGGCAGAAATGGCAAAGGAAAAGTCTTTAAAATTAATGCAAGATTTATTTGAGTATCAGTATATCATTAAAGAAGTATTTGAGAAGATTGACAATCCCTGGCTAGAACAATCGCCAGACAATCGCTTTAAACCCCAAAGCTTTTATTTTGATTTTGATTTATGGAAACATGAATATTGCGAAATGACAAAAAAAATTAAAGCACATCTAGCATTAATAAATAATATTAATTTTGCTAAATTAGATGATGATATAATTGAACGTGCGATTGCTGAAAAATATAAGCCCATATGATTATACTATTCTCCAATGCCCGATTGCATATGAAAACTCTGGATTAACAAACACACGTTTTGTGTTTGTTCTATCTAATGACTTCTTTGTTACAACAGTTGTGTTGATCTCATGTAGATTAGATCGTAGTTTTACGTTGTCATGATGAAAAGTCTTATTGTCAAACAATGCTTTTTTATAGTTGTCATGGGATATGCTTGACTGCACAACACTGCGAGATATTCCCTTTGCTTTTTTAACAACTTTTTTTTGGCTTGAAAGACTGTACATTTTCGACCTCAAACCAACAAACTCCTTGATCACACCACCAGATAATTCATCCTTCATCTTACCTAAAACCTTCTTGTTAATATCTGAATGCAAAGGCGAATCTTTAGGGTAATCAGATGTGTCGTACCATCCCGCATGCCCTTTAGCTACTTCTAATTCCATGTCTTTATAGATATCTTCAGTAGGGATGTCGATTACAAAGGAATCTGTATCTGTGTAAAGTACTTTGGACTCAGGATACAAGGGCTTAAAGTAGTCGTAAAGAAATTCTAACATCAAAAGCTTCGACAGCTCTAAAACAGTAAACCCAATAAAAACGGGCTTATCCAATTTGACTTTCTTTTTTTTCATCATTATGCCAAAAAGCTGATCATGAAATCTTCTGAAGTCCTGATAATTAGGTTTTGAAGTCAACTTAATTGCAACGTTTTCTCTGGTGACCAATCTAACATCTTTATGCTTGTGCGGATTTTCCAGTCTTTCCAAAACAGCTGTTGTTCATCAACTTGAAAAAGTCTTTTTCTGAAGCATCTGTGGATTTAGTTCTGAGATCAGTGTTCTTCATTATGTATGGTTTCATGAACTGTTCTTGATCAAAAGCAATTATACGATGAACAGCTGTCAACTTCAAACCATGTCTTAAATAAAATTGAAGAAGTCTGTAATGACAGACATAATGTTTTTTGTCACGAAGATTAGGCACAAGTTTAGGTGGTTCTGTCATTGACACTTTTAGACTTTCTGCCGCTAATGGATAGTCATTATGGTAATCATGAAGTTCATGAGGATATTCTAAATCAACTTCTAGAATGAGACCTCTTTTACGATCAGCTTCTAGAGTAGGTAGCCATTTTAAAAACTTTTGAATGTCTTTTACAGTGTACATTTTAAAGTTGCGTAATGGAAGTGATTGCGCCATTGCCCAACCATACAGATTGTTTGCATCTAAATACATGAGATAGTTAGACCTTTTACTTGGATCATAGTCGTCCAAGTATTTGTTGTTTGCTTTACAGTAATGGTGCGACGCCATACTGATTCCCCCACGCAATCCGTTTTCAATCATCTGAAGCATTGGCAGGTCAGACAATAAATCAATTTGTACTCCAGTAAATTTTAAGAAAGCGTCCCAGCTCATCCCAGGCGCAGAAATGTAATGCGCGGGATCCAGGCTGTAATGTTTCATGCAGGTCTTCCTATAATTTTCAAAGACGTCCGCCAACAAACAAGTATCCGCCATTAAATAGGAATCATGATAGTCTCCCATCGTTTTACACTCTAACTTCTGCCACGCATCTTGAGCATGCTGGTAATCGCAGTCACTGATGTCCTTTCCTCTGAGACTAGAAAAGAACGCGCCTTTAGGCGGAAGGGCTGGGTTATCAAACCTTTCCCAACTGTTCATGTACTCATAAGGGTAAACGCCCTTTCTAACAAGAGTTGGGTCAAAATATTCTTCTGTTATTGGGCAGGACTTTAAGGACATAGCCAGTGACTCTAATGAACCCATCATGTGTTGCATAGAGTCGTAGAAAGACATGTTATTTAAAGTGAAACACATGTACTTTTCTGATGACTGTGCAATGCATGACACCCTGAAGTCGCTGGTTACTGCTTGCATTATAAGATGAGAGTCGTAACCTCGCAAGTTGTGAAAGAATATAGGCAGCTTCCATGTCTTTGGTTCAAACTTTAGTTGAAGATTGCATTTGTTATGTGCTGCTCCTCTAAACTTTCCGCTAATGTGATCATGGTCTCTTACTGTTGGATTCTCTGGGGAGAGGCCTAAACCACAAATCCAACAGTGAGTGGCTGAGTCATACTGTTGTTGGTCTTCAGGCGTCATTATGATTTCAGATAAATTCAGATTATTAGAACAGGCATTACGCACTTGCTGCATGCGTTTTAAGAAGTATTTTGCAGCATTTGGTCCTCTGTATAATTCTGGCTTTGAATGGGCGCCATCCGACCTAACAATGATGAAGGCAAATGAGCAAATCTGATGATTACTCATTAAGACTGTTTTAGGAAGTTTCTGTGGGGTTGGTCCTTCATAAGGAACAATGAGTGATTCGAAGTCTGCGTAAACAACATATGGACTAGTTTGCAACCGTTTCCAGTTCTTAAAACTAACTTTACTGCCTTCTCCGGGCGTAATTAGTTCTGTATCACAGTCAACTGGGCTAATACAATGTTTTACATGTTCGCTCGCAGCTTAAACGGACGGAATTCTTGTTAAACATTTTCTACAGAATTCTTGTTTGCTATGTTGTTTTGTAGTATGCACTAGTAATCTACTCATTGTGCGTATTAGAGTGTAGTGCAACCCATTAAGGCTTTGCATCAGGAGTAAGTCTACATGAGTTTTGGTTGGTTCGCCTATTGTTGGACTGTTCTTTGACACTCTAATTGGCAGAAGGTTGGTTTCTTCAGACCATGTGTAGACATTAACAGTTATTGGTGGATTCTGTTCTTCAAACTGATCAATTTTGTCTACAGCCATAGGAAATTCAAGGCCGTTAAAGTTAAGATCATTGGCCCACTGTAAATAGTTAGATACTCTCTCTGCATTTTTGGCAACGTGATGCAGCCTAGCAAGAACGCACCACATAAAACATTTGTCGTCTGAATTTTTTATGTTTAAAACTGCTTTCTTTGCAACTAATGTTGGAGGCAGTGGAATGTAAGACTTGCCTACAATCGGCTCATACTTAGCCTGTCTTAATCTGATGTCTAGGACTTCACCCTCTGACCAACCAGAGCCTCTCATTTTAGCTGCTTCAGAGGCTTCATTAAACTGTGTAAGAAGTTGATCTGCCCAACCGGGTGTTAAGTCATTATAAGAAAGAATAGTCTGCTGTTTAGTTGAGACCCAGACTTCTAGATTTTCTTCGTTTATTGTTATATAGTCGATTAAAACAACTATCCTTACTTTAACTGGAGGGTTTATTGTTAGTTTACTTGGAACTTGAGAAATAGCATGTACAACGCTTGCCTGTACGTTTGTTGGATCAATAACTTCTAAAACGACCTCATTTAAAGCTTTTGACAAACGCTCTTCCTCGAGCATGCTTCAAACAATTCATCTGAACCTTCATATATCTTATCCATGCTGAGTTTCTTTTCTAACTCAAAATATTTATTTAAATTAAAAAAAATACTTAATCAGAATCAATATCAAACGGTCTTTTTGTGCTTGGACTCATAAACTAAAGTATAAACGCCCTTTGGGGTTGTTAATGTGAGCTGTTTAGAACAGAGTTTAATGTCTCGTTTACTTTTTTTAAACATTCCTTTTTTATCTGGTCGGTGTCTGGTTGTTGAGAAAAAGTTGCCCTTGCCTTTCTTTGAAGATCAAACTTTTGTCTTTTGTAGTCCTCAAAATCAGCTTGTAGGCGACTAAATTCTTCATCTGTGATGTTTGAGTCAGCAAGTGCTTTATTTATTGTCAGTTTGAAGGAACTAAGTTTAGCTGTTATTAGTTGGAACTATAGCTGTGTGCTTTTGGAGTTTAGCTTTTATTTTTTTGCTGACAGCACTTACAGCCAATGAACACAGGCCAAGAGTTAAAGACAAACCGCCTAGAGGTAAAGCTGCCGGTGCACCTACACCTGTTGCTAAGAGACCTACACTTGTTCCTGCTGATAGAGCACTAGTGATCGATGCTCCAGTATTAACATATGTAACAGCATTAAAGACAGCAGAATACCTTCGTTTGGTTTTGCTGTATTTTGAAAGGTCCTGCTCTAGTTGGGTTTTGCATTTGTGTAATGTTGGTTAATCTGAAAGTTTTTATGTCTACAGAGTTCTCTTCTTTGGGCACTTTTGGATAAGTCGTAACAGACATGCTTTTTTAAAATAAAAATAATTTTAGTATTGGATATCTTTCAATCTGTTATCTTGAATATTCAGCTGCGCATCATATATTAAAAACAAATGTACATTAAGTGGTTTATCACTCTCTTTTTCTTTATCAATTTGAATGTTTATTACGTCTTTAACTGTTCTCCCACTCCCATGCAACTGATTATCTTCTGTTGACCTTAGGTCAATCCATAAACCGTATTTCGTTGTTAAATATTAATAATAATAATAATATGTATAATACTTATATAGCGCATTTCTTGTTACACAACTCAATGCGCTTACATCCACCATTTGCACTTATTCATCAACACTCGTTTACACAACGGGCTGCCTACCTGGGTAGTGCCGACTGAAGAGCTGCCAGCTGGCGCTTCATTCAGTCGTTTCCCGTGTCATCCAGTCATATCGTTCACTCAGTTTCTTTACTTCCTTCATTCTTTTTTTCCATTTTCTTACGCAGGGTGCATGCTGTGTGTAACGTGTCATCCATACCAAGTCTAACGTGTCATTCATCAAGTCTAACACTGTGAAGGTGTAGATCTTTAGACACAAGGTCTACTGTTGGATTTCTACACCTCCCGCCTCCAAACAATTTTCTTATTTCATCAAAATGATGATAAGGTTTAAGCCCGCTACCGTAGACTTGGTTAGGACTACCCTCAATTGAACATTGTACTTTCGTTATTTTAGGATTAATAAATTTTTTCACTTTGTCTTTTGAATGGTTCTTCATCTTCACACAGCAATAAAATACCTTTAAGGGATCTTGCTGCAGCACTAAAACTAAAGTTCCATATTGTGTCTGCCCTGCTTTTAGGATATTTTGAATGATGAATCACTCTTTCGTAATATATTGCTAATTTTGACTGATATTGTTGCTCAATCAGCCTTGCTAAGTTAGGGTTGCTAACAATGTCAAACTCTAACGAGATGTCGAAAATGCTGTACTTGGAATCAGTGTCTGTCGATCTAATGACACGTTTGTATTCATTAAAAGTTAGTTCATATGACAATCTGTCTTTTAATGCTCCTTGAAAGTATGGCGCATGCGCTTTTAACAACTCAAAATCTAAGGGTATGGAAAAGCGATTTCCATAAGCAAAACTTACAGCTTCATACTTGTTACCGTCTTTAGCATCTTCGGCGTCTATTCTGTGTTTTTAGTGCTTCGTTATTTTCGATTCCTTGAAACGCAAGATCGGCCCTTTCATTCGCGGTTAGCCATAGATCACAATAGATTAGAAATATGTCTGCATTGTGTAAAGAAAATATTTCTTGCCCCTCAAGTTTTATAGAAATTTTCTTAACGATTGCCCGTCCCAGATTCTGTACAACTGTCCTGTTTGCGTCTGTTGCTGATTCGAGTTCTATTTTGAAAGTAAGCCGTGCAGATCCCGGCACAATCACTTCATCTGCTCCTAGGTCTGGAAATTTGACAGTAAGAATCTGATCTGAATCAATAGTAGATGGATTATTTGGAACAATAATATTCTGTTTATTTCCCTTCACGCCAAAGGGCTCTTTCAGTCTTCTATGCGGGTCAAGAATCGAACCATATGCTTGTGACATTTTTTTTATAAAACAAAATAAAAAGTTAATTATTTAAAAACATGGCAGAAGAAGATTATGATGTTTTTGATCCTGGAGACGACATGAGTGAAATGACGCCTTTGACACATCCATTACAATCATTGCGGCGTGAATTAACAGAAAGTAAGGTCAAATCATTTTATCAAAGTTTAGGCCAAGAACCTCCCGAATTTATAGACCCTAATGATTTTGAAACAAAAGATGACCATTTGTTTGTGAAAAACGAGCAAGGACAACTTGTTCAGCTTACAACTAAACCAGACCCATCAAAGTTTTTAGCAAAGACTACAATTAGACAAAGGCTCAGTGTGAGCGATCAAAATCGCCTTGGCATTGCTAAACCGCGAAGATTAGACAGTGAGGCAGTTGCTAAACTTCAAAACACACTACAAGAACTCCCAACAGATAACCAAATACAAAACATACCCCTTAAAGATTTAAGCCCAACAGCAGACGAAATAATAGAAACCAGTTTTTCAGAAGAAACAGTATTAAAAACTATGCACGATCCGCCGCTAACCTATGAGAGAAATAACGGCCCTTGATCATGCTTTGAAAAGCATCAGAGGCGAATTAACAAACAATTTAGCAAAACTGGGTGAACTAGATGAGCATATAAAAAGAGAAAAAGAAAAACTAGTTGAGGCTGATGACCACAACTTAGGACCTGGTGTTAAAGAAAGAATAACACAAAGACTAAAAGATCTTGAACAAGAGAGATCAGCAAGACTAGAAGTGTTGTCTAATAACCGAGAACAATTACGAACTCAAGTGAGCAGAATAAGAGAAACTATCCAAAGAATTTTATATGAAGACACAACACTAGCAGAACGAATAAGAACACTGTTTAGAGAGCAAGGCGTCACATTAGCAAGTGTTATAACAGCCTTAGGATTTGCAATAAGTACACTGGTGTTGGCTATTACAGGCGGTGGTGGTGGTGGGGGAGCAGTGCCACCAGGCCCGCCAACTCCGTCGTCAGATAAATCATGGGTAAAAAAAACAACTCGATCATCTTGCAAACTTACTAAAAAAATTAGCCAGTAAGGCAATAGACTCTTTGCCTGGTATAATAGGAGGGATCGTTAGCTGGCTTTTGTCTGCCGCAAGTAAAGTAGTTGGCTTTATGGCTGAGCACTTATGGGCATTAGTTGTCTTAATAGTTGGGGTTACTTTATAGTAAGATAAAGACCAAGTAATCCTAGGGCAGTTAATCAATAACAAGTGCCGTCTTTTCATATTCATGGGGGTCGCTTTTATTCACCATGGGGATTGGTTGGGTTTTGAGGGGAGTATTGGATGGGTTTTTGAGGGGGCTTGTTTGTTTATTGTTTGTACTGGCTCAGAATTTATGTCGTTTTTCCCGACCTTCTCTTCTTTACCAGCCACAAGGATTTCATTATTATAGTTTATTATTGTTCCATCTGGAGTCTGAGTCAGAAGGCAGCATGTATAAACCAGTGCCGACAGCAAAGTCTACTTTCGATCTTGCGTATTGCAAAACATTTTGGTACCTTTTAATACTTGAAGGCAAATCAATTGCAGAATTAATGGAGTCCTCTAAATTTGCTAAATACTGTTTTTGGGCGTCAAAGCCAGTAGAAGGATCAGTTATGTTAGAATCTCGTTTGTGCTTGCGAACCTAGCAAACACCAAACATAAGTACGAATAGAGTCGTTTATTCGTTCTATTCCCGCTTTTGTTAGGCCCTTAGATGTATCCAAAATAAATGTTGTCCATGCTGTTTTATGCTCTTGCTCTATGGACCCGAGGTGAACAGTTGTGCCTGAAGAGAAAGATGTGTAAGGAGGATTCCAGTCATAGTTATACTTTCTGTGCACGCCCCAAAAATAAGGGGTGCCTAAACCATGATTAAGATCCAACTTTTGTCTAAAGTCTGTCTTTGGGTCAATATCAAATTCGTTACAGATCCTTTCAAAAGCCTTGTAATCTATTCTGTTGCTGAATGGATTAAACGTTTTGTCATTTGGTAATGGCGCTTGCAGTTCAATAAAATACGTCTGAAGGTGTAATAAAAATGAAATCTATACACTGACCTCACCAAAGGATCAGGATGATTTAAATGATCCGCATACGACACTCCACACCCAGTTGATGCACAAACACAGCAAAGTTTAACTGGTTCTGATAAAACTGCATCGGATGACTAAACCACACTTTCGGGATGTAGTCGTTTTTTAATAGGAGGGTTAAGATATCTGTCCAATGGAGTACTAACCTTTACTTGAAAGGCGTCGTCTGAGTCACAGAAATGTCAAGGGTGTCAGTTGTTATATTTTTAAGATTGTAGTGCGGCCCAACAGAATATTTTGCATTAGTATATTTGAATGCACTCATTTTTAAATTGTTTTTAAAAATGTTTGTAACAATAACAACTCAAGACAGTCCTTCGTTTTAGAATATGCTATTGATAATGAATGCGGAACCCAAAGGGTTGCACTCCATGAAATTTTTTACAAAGTCGTATGGTTTAATATAAGTGAATCCAAGGAAAATAATAAGATTGTAAAAATTAACAATAGAAGAAGCTTAGTTAGCCAGTTAACCATACGTGATGGTTATTACGGGTTTTTGCTCGCTAAAAGAAGCAATGAGTAACTTCAACATTACTCTCAAACTTAACAATGCAAATCTAAAAACAATGTTGACATTCAAACCTGAAGAAGAAGAAGTAGACCATTACATTTTTGATGTAGAGCTAGCTAAAATGTTAGGCTTTGCAACTGACAATTATAGATTTGTGGTTACACCAGACGAAACTACTTATGAGGGAGAATATCCGCTCGATCTTGCATTACATTCATTACTCTATGTTCATTTGGACGAGCTGAGCACTGATGAAAACTTATATGATGGAAGGCCCTCAACTGTTTTTAAGAGCTCTTCCATCAGGGAAAGCTGCATATTGCGATTATGAAATTATACAATTTCCCTAATTTACAGTTTAAAAGATTAGCTTGTGGGAGGGTCAGATCATTTAATATAAAGATCACAGATAAAACAGGGAAAGTCGTGAAATGTGATAACCTGCACATTGTTTTAGAAATAAAATAATACGTTGTTTTAAAAAATGTCACGTGGACCAGACGATTCGGGGGTCACATTAGCGCCTGAGAGGTGTGTAACTTTAGAATTAAAAGACCTTGCAGACGTTGAGGACTTTGAACAGAACGGTGAGATAGGCACTTTGTATGGTTTTGAGTAACTAAAGATGGTTATTATAAGCGCCAAAGAGGTTGACGACAACAAAAGGTTTCCTAAACTAGAACAACTACGCAATCTAGAAGCAAATAATACAGGTCAGTATGAATATAAAATAGTTCGAAAAACTGACAACAAATGGCACTTAGAACCATATTAGAATGGGACATAAAATTTTGAATTCGTAAGCCCATTTTACTTTTTTTGACCGTCAAAAAAGTTTCAGAAAACTTGAACTCGGCCTTTACAGTAAACTTATGCCAGGGGACAACATCAAAGAATCGAAATAAAAAGTTTGGGAGCAACTACATCCTCCACAGAAGAAATCTTTTTGAAGGAAGCTACTACAAAAGTCATTTTCTTTCCACGCACGTTTTAAAGGAGAACCGTTCACAATGATATTTTAAATTTCTGTCTTAAAAAGATGTGGGGGGAATGGAGCTGGGTGTCATGACAACCTTAGGAAGAATCTTATTATGGCAAAATTAGGTTGAAAACTTAATTACTGTTGTGGGTTCGTCACGATGGGAAAATTTTAAGGTCGAAACAACAGCAACAAAATAATGTTATCTTAATGAAACAATCTGACAAAACTGGTTGGATTAATCTGACACATTTAACCTTATAAGATTTTATTGTACTGATCAAATTTTGGAGGATAGTATGATAAAACACTAACTGGTGTAAATTAAATTCTTTATAAAACATGGGAGCAAACGACTTTGGTGTTCAATGCCGATTTAAAACTTTATGTAAAAACCCCCATTGTTCTTGATTTTTGGACAGACTGGTTTGTTGAAAAACAATATTTGTCCCGACTTTACAAACAGTTATCGTTATATTTTGATATATATAATTTTCTGCCCAACACTTAAATGAAAAAAAGAAAATCACGACCAGAGGTTTAAAGGAGGTGATGAAATTATTTGTTATCCTAGCAATAAATTAGCGAGTGCTTAGAACTTTCTTTAAACAGTTTGAAGGAACTCAGAACTATTTATTATATAAATATTTCGGCAGAAAGAGACAAAGTCCAAAAAAAAACACTTTATCAAAACTAGCTTTCAGTGGAAGACATGCAAGGATAAGTGTGGGATTCTATGTCAAAAATATAACTCGTTTTAAAAGCTTTAGAGAACATTTAAAGAGAGTTTTATTCCCCCATGAAAGCAAGACGCATTTGATGAATGAATGCGTGAAAATATTTATTGAAACGATCAAGAAAAACGAAGGATAAGCAAAACTTAAGTCCAAAAGTTTTCTAAATTAGGTTTTAAAAACAATAATCCTACACTTATGTTTTTTTTGTAAAGGTTTTCTATTAAGAACTAAAAAATAGGCATTCTGGGTTAAGCCGGCGGGGCAGCAGCGAAACCGGCTTTAGCCGGTTGGAGGGCGGGATTGGGTGAGCCAGAAGCCTATTTTAAGTTCTCTCAGGGACTGTAATTTGGAACAAAATTGTTTTCCTTAATATCCCAAATTTTAGGTGATAAAAATATTGTCAAATACGAATGTCGAGTGTACAAATTTATGATAATTTGTAGTAGTGTTTTGTTTTAAACGCAGTTCACAACTTGACAAGAAAATCTACATTTATTTTTGCCGAATTTTGTAGGAAGAAAAGGGAAGTGGGAAAATAAAAAGAAACAAAATAAATGCTTACTCCAACAAACTTAAGTCGCTTTCGGATCTGGACTTTTCTTCCTCCCCTTTCCACCCCCCCCCCCCCCTTTGTATTTGTACTGTTCGGATATATCATGAACATCATCTAAACCAGGAAAGTCACTAGTTGTGCAAAAGCTGAAAAAGGTCCTTGCAATCTTCACCGGGGACTAATTTCTATTTCAGCCACTGGCCTGTTTTGGTCTCTGTTGGATGGGTATCAGCAATGGTATCATGACCTGAAATTCAAGTGGATAATCAATAAACCTGAAATGTCAATGGCTTCATGTGCCTGAAATGTCAAGTGGCTATCATGCAGCCTGAAATGTGGTTTCTTCAAATCAGCAAGTGGCATATCATGTAGTGAAATGTTGGATGGAAGTCATCACAAGTGGCATACAGTAGCCTAAATGTTTTTGGTGTTCTTCATCACAATGGCATATCATGTAGCCTGAAATTCAAGTGGCATATCTGTACCTAAATGGGTGTTCTTCAATCACAATAGCATTTATGTAGCCTGAAATGTCAAAGTGGCATATAATAGCCTGAAATTCAATGGCTATCATGTAAGCCTGAAATGTCAAGTGGCTATCATGTAACCTGAAATGTCAAGTGGCATATCATGCACCTGAAATGTCAATGGCAATATCATTAGCCTTGAAATGTGGTGTTCTTCAATCAAGGCTCATGTCAAGTGGCATATCATGTAGCCTAAAGTGGTGTTCTTCAAATCACAAGTGGCAAAATTCAGCGCCTAAAGTTGGATGGGAAGTCATCACAATTGGCACATCATGCCCTGAAATGTGGTTTTTTTCAAATCAGCAAGTGGCTACATGTACCTGAATGTGGTGTTTCTTCAAAACAGCAAGTGGAATCAGTGCCTAAAATGTGGGTTCCAAATCACAATGGCATATCAGTAGCCTGAAATGTGGTGTTTTTCAAATCAGCAAAGTGGCTATCATTAGCCTGAAATGTCAAGTGGCATATCATGCAGCCTGAATGGGTGTTTTTCAAATCACAAGTGGCAATCATGTAGCCTGAAAGGTTGGATGGAAGCATCACAAGTGCATACATGACCTGAAATGTTGGAGGAATCCTCAGCAAGTGGCATATCAGTAGCCGAAATTGGTGTTCTTCAATCAAGCTCATCGTGGTTGTGCAGACATCTGTAATGGCGAAAAAAATCTCGTGTTCCTTCAAATTGTAAGAGCAAGGACACTTAGGAAAACAACCAGAGTTGGTCCAATCGCCGAGCAATTGATTCAGCAGAGGGAAGGTAACCTGTTAATAATTAAAGTCCTTACTTTCAGCACAGAATGCACAAATCAATATTCAATGACCCTACAATGCAAAAAAACTCTCATTTGGCATTTTGTCTTTCTAAATAGACTACTGCAACTCATTTTGGCCCCTTCCAAAATACCTGATAAAAGATACAGCGAACCAAAATCAGCAGCCCGATCGTTGTTGACAGGAAAATAGATCATATTTCGCCTCTACTTCAATCTTCAACATCTGTCTCAAACCGTATCCGTACAAAAACTCAACTCTCCTTTCTCTGCTCTCTTTGAAAATGGCCTTCTTACCCCCAGTTCTCCTTAAAACTAACCCCCTCTGACAATACGCTCCTGTCTGACACCCGCCCTTCTACAATTGACTCGCTTCAGGATACTATGGTGAAAGATCTTTCCCTTCAAGCTCCACGAGTGGAACCGCCACTCTCTCAACATTTTAGATTCTATCTCTCTTTCAAGTCTAAATTTAAAAACCCACTATTTTCTCAAATTAGCAATGCGTTGGGGGGGGGGGGGGGGGGGCAATCTATCTCATAGCCGTCTGGGCTTTTAAAAATTTAGTGTTATGTGTTGTTTTATTTAATATTTGTTGTATAATTGAACGTTAAGGATAATTTTTGTAGGATATTGAAAATAAGTGAATGCACACTCGAGATAAGGTTTGTTAGTTATTGAAGTAATAATTTGTCTGGGTGTAAGGTTTACTGTATAGAAAGGGTGAATGTATATGACTTTGTAAAGCGCTTAGAGAAATTCGTTTGATTAAGCGCTATATAAAAAACCCATTATTATTATTATTATTATAACCTATTCCAAAACACAAACAGCCTCTTGACTCACTCTCAAACTCTTTCTCAAATCACACTGCATTACGTCACTTACACTCCAAAACGAAAAAGAATTCATAAATTCATGAAACCAAAAGTTCAAGGAACATGATACAGCAGCTAAGCACCAAGGAATGTTCTGAAACGTTCAAGAATCATGACTTGGTACAGCATAAAAGTCCATGAGACTTTCTGGAATAAATCAGGTACCATGATGTGTTTATAGCCTACAAGATGCTTGGAACAGTCAAGAAACCAATTCTGGAAGTTTCTTGCATATACTTATCTTCTCCCACGATCCCCACCTGGGCGGCCTCGTTTTCATCCGGAGGCCATTTTTGATCTTGCGCCGAATATGAGAAGATAAGTGGTTTCTCGTTCTTCGTTTTCACTGTCCTAAATGTTATTTGTTTTTGCCTGAAGAAGACATAAGAGGTCTAAATGCATTGTGTTTTGTCCTGTACTTTGTTTTGTCTGTGTCCTTTGGGGGTAACTAACCCCTCTCTTTCTAAATTGCGCTTCATTTTCTGCCCTCATCACTCTTTTTTGAAACATATTTTGGGGTTATGGGAACAGACCTCTGGAATGGATATGTATTTCGCAGATACGTCTTTTGGTAATCTTAGTTACAACTAAGGCAAAACCTTAGCGTATACTGCTTCAAAAAGTGATGATTTGAGCCAGTCTGTTTGGAACATTATCCCCGACATAGAACAGATTAAAAAATTTCTTGTATTAAAAACAAACAAATGGACTGTATTTCATCGCAAATACTAACATAGCAACTGTTCACAGAGTCCATGAAATTCAACGATTTCCTTCCACCAAGTCGCTTATACAGTCAGTACCAATACTGTCACACTCATGATGGATTCAATCTTGTGTCAAAAAATTTTGCAAATAACCGCAAACCCTTTTATCACCCCATCATTGAAAAAATATGGCTGCGTTCAGTTACCTGAACGGGTGGTAGTTTCCTCTACGAAACAAATGTCACATCTTGAAGATGCACAGTGAACGTCTTTACTTTCCATGAAATGGGGGAGGAACCCCTTTTCAATTACAGAATTCCCTCAGTTCCACAAACACACTGATGGGAGCAGCTTTTTTTTATCGTGTTCTCGCACCCGGACAGCTCCCGTGCCACCATCAGAAGTGCTGCCCTCAGGATTAGGCCCTGGTAGGATCAGGAAGATACAGGATTGGTTTGCTGGTTATATCTTAAATGGTTTGCTGGTTATATCTTAAATGATTTTTAATACTCAGTGTCTTGTGCGACGCCCCCACTCCATTTCGACATCGACCTTTCTTTGAGTACCCTTGCTGAGAGCTGCAGACATTGTAGAAAGGTCCGGGATGAACACTCTGTAAATACCTAGTTAAGCTGGTAAAAAAGCTGAATTTGCGTCTTGTAGCCGGTATGAAGCGCCAGTTTCATGTTCTTCACATTGTTTTTTATGAAGCCCTTTCTGACCATCCTATTGTTTATGGCTAGCAAAATTCACATTTTTGACCATTTCCGTTGTTTATGGCTAGCAAAATTCACATTGCCCTTATTTTAGAGCACACTTTCAGGGCCTCACTTGTTTTACTGGCTTCAGCAAGACATAATGATAATAATGATAATGATGATAATAATAATTATTATATATTATTATAACAACAACAACAACAACAATAAAATAATAATAATAATAATAATAATAATAATTCATTTAGGAAAAAGGGATGCCAGTCCCTTGTGAGGCTCCAGGCGCCATTACAATACAAAAGCCGAACGTTAAGAATGACGAGAAGAAAGGAAACACAATAAGATTAAGGTATATAAACTACAACATCGTAAGACCAACATACATTTAAAAAAAATGGAATTATACATGCAGATAAACATAATCATCCCCTACACCCCTTTCCCCACATTTTCTCCCCCTCACTCTCCTCCTTCTCTCC
>JAMYXO010002016.1:0-2500 GCA_033310375.1 Conus canariensis
GTACAGATGAGGATATCAAGAGCCGCATCAATAATGCCAGGCACACCTTTACTACGCTACGACCTATCTGGAATTCCTCTGCCCTCTCACTCCACAACAAGATCAGAATCTTCAACTCAAATGTGAAATCTGTCCTCCTGTATGGTTCTGAAACGTGGCGAACAACAAAGACAAACACCCACAAACTCCAAACATTTATCAACAGATGTCTGCGAAACATTGTGAACATCAGATGGCCAGATGTTATTGCCAACACAGAACTGTGGAACAAGACCAAGCAAGTTCCAATAGAATTAGAAATCAGAAAACGGAAGTGGGGATGGATTGGCCACACCCTCAGAAAGTCTCCATCCATCATCACAAGACAAGCCCTTGAATGGAACCCTCAGGGCAAGAGAAAAGTGGGAAGACCAAGACAGACATGGCGAAGGAGTATCGACGCAGAAGTGAAGGCCGCCGGAATGACGTGGGCCGAACTAAAGAAGATCTCCCGAAACCGTGTCCGCTGGAGGAGTGTGGTTGCGGCCCTATGTTCCCCAGGAAATTTAGAGGACTAAGTCAAGTCAGTCATCTACATACAAAGGATGCCTTCCTAGCTCACCGTATACCATTGTATTTGGGGTATATGGGCGTACATTGAAAAAGCGTTTGCATGCAAACAAATGAGGTAATTCGATTACATGTAGTAAGACTGTCCCCAGACTTCTGCTGCGTATAAAAGCATAGGTTTCACTTGCGCATCAAAAAGTTTAAAAAGTAGATTTCTAAGCAATGTTCCCAAACTCCACATAGTTTTGATAATTTCTACAATTTTGGCTTTAGCGCTGCCTGCATATTCTTCGAGTGCAATGTCGTATGATAGCTTTGTGGTTAAAGTAAATCCCAAATACTTATAGCTGTAGAAAACTTCAATCTCGTTTCCCTGATAGAACCATTTTTTCTGCTTTTGATAAAAATTAATGTCCCCCTTTTCTTAAAACCATAACTTTGTTTTCTTTAAGTTCACTTTAAGTCCTATAGAAGTTGATGCTTTATCAAGGTTATCTATTGATTTTGTAGCCCTGAAGGAGTTGTCGATATCAAACATATATCATCAGCAAATAACAATAAAAAGGTTTCTTGTAAGCCTGGCAAGAACTGAAATCCGTGTTTGCCATGCTGTGTAACTTGTTCAGCAACTTCGGCTATCAACAAGGAAAAAATCAAGGGAGATAACATACATCCTTGTTTTACGCCGGCCAGAGAGTCAAAGAAGCCCGACATTGCACTTCCCCAACGTTCGCACAACTGGGCTGATTTATATATGCCTTGGAGCATGCGTAGCATTTTAGAGGACGTTTTTATTTGTTTAAGAACTAGCCAAAGACGATCTCTATCAACACAATAACCCAGTGAATTTGTTTTCATTTATATTGACGAGCCAGTCCTCGACGAGATTAGTTAAAGCAGTGAGGCGTGAGTTATTTTCTCTAAATTCTGACCCATTAGGATGAAGTGAGTTGTTCTGCGAAAGATAAGACATAAGATGTGTATAGACTTATTTTTCAAAAGGTTTTGACAGAATTGATAATATTGAAATAGGTCTGTCATTTGATGGGTCAGTTTTATCTCCAGATTTATGGACAGGAATAATTTTTGCTTGGTTAAGCATGTCAGAAAAATAGCTTTTGTCAATACAGAGGTTGTACAAATAAGTTAAGGAATCTGTGATAATAGGAACACAAAGTGTAAGAATCTTTCCATCTAAATCATCAAGACCACATGTGCCTGTCTGCCTGAGATGTGTAAGATAAATGTAAACGTCACACACAGTAACTGAAGATACGCTAGCTTCCGATGCGGTATTTTCAGAACAACAATTTTTTTTAATTAATGCAAGATCATTGAAGGAAGACTGATCGTTTGTTATGACCGACGAAGATATGTTGGAGAAATGGTGGTTTCACTAATCAGTTGAAATTCCTTTAATAGAGTCCGACACTTTATCGACTTTATTTTTGTGAGAATGTTAATAGCTTTCCAGATTGATTTATAATTACTGGACCCTCCCGAAACAAAATCTTGGAAGTATTTTTTGTTGTTGACCGTAACGTTGCCGTCACTTTATTTCGTTACCTTCTAAAATCTTTCTTTTTTTCAGCTTTTAATAACGTCTTCTTCACGCATGGTGTCCCTGATGGTGTCAGTCAACCAATGAGGTGTGGGGAATGTTTTACTCTTTAATTGATGAATGGAGCCTGATTGTCATAGATATCAGTAAATGACTTGTGCCAGAACTGAAATGCTTCATCAGGCTCAGACAACTGATACACGTTTGACAGAGATGAATGCGCAGTGTTGAAAAGAGATGCGTCTGTATCAAAGTCAGCAAAAGATCTATAGGTAAGGACTTTGCATTCAGGCCTAGAAGTGTTTGTGCCTTTGCTGAACCAGGTAAGCAAAACAGGTAAGTGATCAGTGCAGCCGCTATGAAGAGAACATACTTTAGCAATGTTTCGTT
>JAMYXO010002016.1:7500-25949 GCA_033310375.1 Conus canariensis
TGAGGTACGGCATGGCATGGCTGAGGTACAGCATGGCACAGCTGAGGTACGGCATGGCACGAATGAGGCACGGTATGGCACGGCTGAGGCACGGTATGGCACGGCTGAGGCATGGCAGGGCATGGCTAAAGCATGGCATGGCACGGCATGACATGGCATGGCACGGCATGGCATGACTCATGAGATAGTCATATACCTCTGGCTCATTCTCAACCTCGTGTGTGTGTGTGTGTGTGTGTGTGTGTGTGTGTGTGTGTGTGTGTGTGTGTGTGTGCGCGAGAGAGATTCTCACTGCACTGTCAGCTGTCCTGAAAACGAAGAGAGCTTGTTCTACGTACCATATGCTGTTCTGCCAAATGACGCTGCTACTTTCCAGCATCACGGGTCCATAGGAAGAATCTAGAGGCTTACCTGTGAGGTCCATCAAGGAGCCGCAAGGGGAAAATGGCGCAGAAAGAAGTGGCCACACAGCGTGATGAGGTGAGACAGTGTGATGAGGTGAAACAGGCGGGCAAGGCTGGCAGAACAAAGGGGCCATTGTCCCCCCCCCCCCCCCCCCCCGTCAGTCTGCCTGCCCCTACAGGTGCGCTGCATCGACCAGCACGGTGCTACGTGACCAGCTCTGTCAGCGGCTGAAGTGATCAATCAACACCTGTCCCGCCTGCGACACACCCCACAGTATGACTATGATAACAACACAAACATCACAGGCTTTGACAATACATCTCTCTCTCTCTCTCTCTCTCTCTCTCTCTCTCTCTCTCTCTCTCTCTCTCTCTCTCTCTCTGTCTCTCACGCGCGCGAACGCGCCTCCACACACAGACAAATAGACAAGCAGACACACAGACACACAAAGACACAGACACACAAAGACGCAGACACGCACACACACACACACACACACACACACACACACACACACACACACACACCACGCACGCACGCACACACACACACACACACACCACACACACACACACACACACAACACACACACACACACACACAACACACAACACACACACACACACAACACACACACACACACACACACACACACACACACACACACGCCACACAGACCACACCACACCACACACACACACACCACACACACACACACACACACAACACACACACACACACACACAATTCCTTTTCCATTACTTGCACCACCTGGAGGAGCTGCCGTAACTACTCAGGGTGGCTGTGTTCAGTGTACACCGCCATGATGACAGACAGACATTGGACAACAGTCTGTAGTCCACCTCTTCTTTCCCAACTGGGCAGGGTAGGTATGTGTTCAGTATACACCGCCATGATGACAGACAGACTAGGCAGGGTAGGTATGTGTTCAGTATACACCGCCATGATGACAGACAGACTAGGCAGGGTAGGTATGTGTTCAGTATACACCGCCATGATGACAGACAGACTAGGCAGGGTAGGTATGTGTTCAGTATACACCGCCATGATGACAGACAGACTAGGCAGGGTAGGTATGTGTTCAGTATACACCGCCATGATGACAGACAGACTAGGCAGGGTAGGTATGTGTTCAGTATACACCGCCATGATGACAGACAGACTAGCAGGTAGTAGTGTTCAGTATACACCGCCATGATGACAGACGACTGCGGGTAGTATGTGTTCAGTATACACCGCCATGATGACAGACAGACTAGCAGGTAGGTATGTGTTCAGTATACACGCCATGATGACAGACAGACTAGCAGGGTAGGTATGTTTCAGTATACACCGCCATGATGACAGACAGACTAGGCAGGGTAGGTATGTGTTCAGTATACACCGCCATGATGACAGACAGACTAGGCAGGGTAGGTATGTGTTCAGTATACACCGCCATGATGACAGACAGACTAGGCAGGGTAGGTATGTGTTCAGTATACACCGCCATGATGACAGACAGACTAGGCAGGGTAGGTATGTGTTCAGTATACACCGCCATGATGACAGACAGACTGGGCAGGTAGGTATGTGTTCAGTGTACACCGCCATGATGACAGACAGACTGGGCAGGGTAGGTATGTGTTCAGTATACACCGCCATGATGACAGACAGACTGGGCAGGGTAGGTATGTGTTCAGTGTACACCGCCATGATGACAGACAGACTAGGCAGGGTAGGTATGTGTTCAGTGTACACCGCCATGATGACAGACAGACTAGGCAGGGTAGGTATGTGTTCAGTATACACCGCCATGATGACAGACAGACTAGGCAGGGTAGGTATGTGTTCAGTATACACCGCCATGATGACAGACAGACTAGGCAGGGTAGGTATGTGTTCAGTATACACCGCCATGATGACAGACAGACTAGGCAGGGTAGGTATGTTGTGTTCAGTATACACCGCCATGATGACAGACAGACTAGGCAGGGTAGGTATGTGTTCAGTATACACCGCCATGATGACAGACAGACTAGGCAGGGTAGGTATGTGTTCAGTATACACCGCCATGATGACAGACAGACTAGGCAGGGTAGGTATGTGTTCAGTATACACCGCCATGATGACAGACAGACTAGGCAGGGTAGGTATGTGTTCAGTATACACCGCCATGATGACAGACAGACTAGGCAGGGTAGTATGTGTTCAGTATACACCAGCCATGATACAGACAGACTAGGCAGGGTAGGTATGTGTTCAGTATACACCGCCATGATGACAGACAGACTAGGCAGGGTAGTATGTGTTCAGTATACACCGCCATGATGACAGACAGACTAGGCAGGGTAGGTATGTGTTCAGTATACACCGCCATGATGACAGACAGACTAGGCAGGGTAGGTATGTGTTCAGTATACACCGCCATGATGACAGACAGACTAGGCAGGGTAGGTATGTGTTCAGTATACACCGCCATGATGACAGACAGACTAGGCAGGGTAGGTATGTGTTCAGTATACACCGCCATGATGACAGACAGACTAGGCAGGGAGAGTAGTGTTCAGTATACACCGCCATGATGACAGACAGACTAGGCAGGGTAGGTATGTGTTCAGTATACACCGCCATGATGACAGACAGACTAGGCAGGGTAGGTATGTGTTCAGTATACACCGCCATGATGACAGACAGACTAGGCAGGGTAGGTATGTGTTCAGTATACACCGCCATGATGACAGACAGACTAGGCAGGGTAGGTATGTGTTCAGTATACACCGCCATGATGACAGACAGACTAGGCAGGGTAGGTATGTGTTCAGTATACACCGCCATGATGACAGACAGACTAGGCAGGGTAGGTATGTGTTCAGTATACACCGCCATGATGACAGACAGACTAGGCAGGGTAGGTATGTGTTCAGTATACACCGCCATGATGACAGACAGACTAGGCAGGGTAGGTATGTGTTCAGTATACACCGCCATGATGACAGACAGACTAGGCAGGGTAGGTATGTGTTCAGTATACACCGCCATGATGATGACAGACAGACTAGGCAGGGTAGGTATGTGTTCAGTAGTACACCGCCATGATGACAGACAGACTAGGCAGGGTAGGTATGTGTTCAGTATACACCGCCATGATGACAGACAGACTAGGCAGGGTAGGTATGTGTTCAGTATACACCGCCATGATGACAGACAGACTAGGCAGGGTAGGTATGTGTTCAGTATACACCGCCATGATGACAGACAGACTAGGCAGGGTAGGTATGTGTTCAGTATACACCGCCATGATGACAGACAGACTAGGCAGGGTAGGTATGTGTTCAGTATACACCGCCATGATGACAGACAGACTAGGCAGGGTAGGTATGTGTTCAGTATACACCGCCATGATGACAGACAGACTAGGCAGGGTAGGTATGTGTTCAGTATACACCGCCATGATGACAGACAGACTAGGCAGGGTAGGTATGTGTTCAGTATACACCGCCATGATGACAGACAGACTAGGCAGGGTAGGTATGTGTTCATATACACCGCCATGATGACAGACAGACTAGGCAGGGTAGGTATGTGTTCAGTATACACCGCCATGATGACAGACAGACTAGGCAGGGTAGGTATGTGTTCAGTATACACCGCCATGATGACAGACAGACTGGGCAGGGTAGGTATGTGTTCAGTATACACCGCCATGATGACAGACAGACTAGGCAGGGTAGGTATGTGTTCAGTATACACCGCCATGATGACAGACAGACTAGGCAGGGTAGATATGTGTTCAGTATACACCGCCATGATGACAGACAGACTAGGCAGGGTAGATATGTGTTCAGTATACACCGCCATGATGACAGACAGACTAGGCAGGTAGATATGTGTTCAGTATACACCGCCATGATGACAGACAGACTAGGCAGGGTAGTATGTGTTCAGTATACACCGCCATGATGACAGACAGACTAGGCAGGGTAGGTATGTGTTCAGTGTACACCGCCATGATGACAGACAGACTAGGCAGGGTAGGTATGTGTTCAGTTACACCGCCATGATGACAGACGACTAGGCAGGGTAGGTATGTGTTCAGTGTACACCGCCATGATGACAGACAGACTAGGCAGGGTAGGTATGTGTTCAGTGTACACCGCCATGATGACAGACAGACTAGGCAGGGTAGGTATGTGTTCAGTGTACACCGCCATGATGACAGACAGACTAGGCAGGGTAGGTATGTGTTCATGTACACCGCCATGATGACAGACAGACTAGGCAGGGTAGTATGTGTTCAGTGTACACCGCCATGATGACAGACAGACTAGCAGGTAGGTATGTGTTCAGTGTACACCGCCATGATGACAGACAGACTAGCAGGGTAGGTATGTGTTCAGTTACACCGCCATGATGACAGACAGACTAGGCAGGGTAGGTATGTGTTCAGTGTACACCGCCATGATGACAGACAGACTAGGCAGGGTAGGTATGTGTTCAGTGTACACGCCATGATGACAGACAGACTAGGCAGGGTAGGTATGTGTTCAGTTACACCGCCATGATGACAGACAGACTAGGCAGGGTGGTATGTGTTCAGTGTACACCGCCATGATGACAGACAGACTAGCAGGGTAGGTATGTGTTCAGTGTACACGCCATGATGACAGACAGACTAGGCAGGGTAGGTATGTGTTCAGTGTCACCGCCATGATGACAGACAGACTAGGCAGGGTAGGTATGTGTTCAGTGTACACCGCCATGATGACAGACAGACTAGGCAGGGTAGGTAGTGTTCAGTGTACACCGCCATGATGACAGACAGACTAGGCAGGGTAGGTATGTGTTCAGTGTACACCGCCATGATGACAGACAGACTAGGCAGGGTAGGTATGTGTTCAGTGTACACCGCCATGATGACAGACAGACTAGGCAGGGTAGGTATGTGTTCAGTGTACACCGCCATGATGACAGACAGACTAGGCAGGGTAGGTATGTGTTCAGTGTACACCGCCATGATGACAGACAGACTAGGCAGGGTAGGTATGTGTTCAGTGTACACCGCCATGATGACAGACAGACTAGGCAGGGTAGGTATGTGTTCAGTGTACACCGCCATGATGACAGACAGACTAGGCAGGGTAGGTATGTGTTCAGTGTACACCGCCATGATGACAGACAGACTAGGCAGGGTAGGTATGTGTTCAGTGTACACCGCCATGATGACAGACAGACTAGGCAGGGTAGGTATGTGTTCAGTGTACACCGCCATGATGACAGACAGACTAGGCAGGGTAGGTATGTGTTCAGTGTACACCGCCATGATGACAGACAGACTAGGCAGGGTAGGTATGTGTTCAGTGTACACCGCCATGATGACAGACAGACTAGGCAGGGTAGGTATGTGTTCAGTGTACACCGCCATGATGACAGACAGACTAGGCAGGGTAGGTATGTGTTCAGTGTACACCGCCATGATGACAGACAGACTAGGCAGGGTAGGTATGTGTTCAGTGTACACCGCCATGATGACAGACAGACTAGGCAGGGTAGGTATGTGTTCAGTGTACACCGCCATGATGACAGACAGACTAGGCAGGGTAGGTATGTGTTCAGTGTACACCGCCATGATGACAGACAGACTAGGCAGGGTAGGTATGTGTTTCAGTGTACACCGCCATGATGACAGACAGACTAGGCAGGGTAGGTATGTGTTTAGTGTACACCGCCATGATGACAGACAGACTAGGCAGGGTAGGTATGTGTTTAGTGTACACCGCCATGATGACAGACCAGGACTAGGCAGGGTAGTTGTGTTTAGTGTACACCGCCATGATGACAGACAGACTAGGCAGGGTAGGTATGTGTTTAGTGTACACCGCCATGATGACAGACAGACTAGGCAGGGTAGGTATGTGTTTAGTGTACACCGCCATGATGACAGACAGACTAGGCAGGTAGGTAGTGTTTAGTGTACACCGCCATGATGACTGACAGACTAGGCAGGTAGCTGTGAGTTCAGTGTACACCGCCATGATGACAGACAGACTAGGCAGGTAGACTAGGCAGGGTAGCTGTGTGTTTATGTACACCGCCATGATGACTGACAGACTAGGCAGGGTGCTGTGAGTTCAGTGTACACCGCCATGATGACTGACAACTAGCTATGTAGCTGTGTGTCTCAGTGTACACCGCCATGATGCTGACAGACTAGCATGGTAGCTGTGTGTTCAGTGTACACCGCCATGATGACTGACAGACTAGGCATGGTAGCTGTGGGTTCAGTATACACCGCCATGATGATAGACATTGGCAACAGCCTGCAGTCCACCTTTTCTTGCCCAAGCCAGGTGCTTGAACATGAATTGAATGCTGCACTAGCTTTCCCTGTCTTCCCTTCTTCCCTCCCTTCCTCTGCCCTCCTCTGCCCTCCCCTGCCTTCCTCTGTCTTCCCCTGCCTTCCCCTGCCTTCTCTGCCTTCCCTTGCCTTCCCCTGCCTTCCTCTGCCTTCCCTGTCTTCCCTGCCTTCCCTTTTTCCTCTGTCTTCCCTGCCTTCCTCTGCCTTCACCTGCCTTCCCTGCACTCCTCTGCCTTCCCCTGTCTTCCCCAGCCTTCCCTTGCTTTCCCCTGTCTTCCTCTGTCTTCCCTGCCTTCCTCTGTCTTCCTCAGTCTTCCCCTGCCTTCATCTCCCTTCACCTGCCTTCCCCTGCTTTCCTCTGCCTTCCTCTGCCTTCTCCTGTCTTCTCCTGCCTTCCCTTGCCTTCCTCTGCCGTCTTCCGCCTTCCTCTGTTTTACCCTGTCTTCCCTGCCTTCCCCTGTCTTCCTCTGTCTTCCCTGCCTTCCTCTGCCTCCCCTGTCTTCCTCTGCCTTCCCCTGCCTTCCCCTGTCTTCCTCTGTCTTCCCTGCCCTCCTCTGTCTTCCCTGTCTTCCCCTGCCTTCCTCTGTCTTCCCCTGTCTTCCCCCTGCATTCCCCTGCCTTCCCCTGCCTTCCTCTATCTTCCCCTATCTTCCCCTGCCTTCCTCTGCCTTCACCTGCCTTTCTCTGTCTTCCCTTGTCTTTCTCTGCCATCCCCTGCGTTCCCTTGCCTTTCCCGACCTTCCTCTGCCTTCTCCTGCCTTCCCCTGTCTTCCTCTGCCTTCCTCTGCCTTCTCCTGCCTTCCCCTGCCTTCCCCTGCCTTCCTCTGTCTTCCTCTGCCTTCCTCTGCCTTCTCCTGCCTTCCCTTGTCTTCCTCTGCCTTCCCCTGCCTTCCCCTGCCTTTCCCTGCCTTCCCCTGCCTTCTCCCGCCTTCCTTTGTCTTCCTCTGTCTTCCCCTGCCTTCCTCTGCCTTCCCCTGCCTTCTCCTGCCTTCCACCGTCTTCCTCTGCCTTCCTCTGCCTTCCTCTGCCTTCCCCTGTCTTCCTATGCCTTCCTCTGTCTTCCTTTGTCTTCCCCTGCTTTTCCCTGCCTTCCCCTGCCTTCCTCTGCCTTCCCCTGCCTTCCCCTGCCTTTCCTGCCTTCCTCTGTCTTCCTCTGCCTTTCTCTGTCTTCCTCTGCCTTCCCTGCCTTCCCTGCCTTCCCCTGCCTTCCTCTGCCTTCCTGTTTTCCCCTGCCTTCCCCTGCCTTCCTCTGCCTTCCTCTGTCTTCCCCTGCCTTCCCTGCCTTCCTCTGTCTTCCTCTGCCTTTCTCTGTCTTCCTCTGCCTTCCCTGCCTTCCCTGCCTTCCCCTGCCTTCCTCTGCCTTCCTGTTTTCCCCTGCCTTCCCCTGCCTTTCTCTGTCTTCCCCTGCCTTCCCTGCCTTCCCCTGACTTCCTCTGCCTTCCTGTCTTCCCCTGCCTTCTCCTGCCTTCCTCTGTCTTCCCCTGCCTTCCTCTGCCTTCCCCTGCCTTCCCCTATCTTCGAGGAAGAGAGGCAAGCCCGTGAGCAAGAGTTGGAATTGAAACGCACTAAGAAAGCTCTTAGGGAGAGAGAGAGATAGTGATTCAGGAGAGTAAACAGGCACGTGAAGCTGAATATCGTGATAGGAAATTAGAGTTGGAGGAAGTCAAGAATGTTCACATGGAGCCGTTGAATGACAGTGACGACGTGGATGCGTTCATCACACACTTCAAGAGAGTAGCTGGACTGTGTCATAGGAGCGAAGCGTCATTGCCCACGTGTCTGATCCCACTTCTGGGAGGGAAGGCTAGGGAAGCTGTCCTCCGCATGTCTCCCACAGAACTCAAGTCGTACCAAACAGTCAAAACAGATTTGCTTCGTCACTTTAGGTTGGATGCCGAGGCGTACAGGAGGAAGTTTCGTTCTGTGAAGAAGGACCCAGCGGAGACGTTCTCCCAGATGTTAGAGCGGATGAGGAGATGGTTTACACTATGGTGTGTTGCTGCAGGCAAGGATGAGGACAATCCCGATGACATCAAGGATCTCATTATGCAAGAGCAGTTTTACTCGCTGTTGAACCCCGAGCTTACAGTCGAGGTTAGGCGGGTCACCACGAACAGTTGATGAGACTGCTTGTGAGGCAACAGTGTTGGTTGAGGCTAGGAGGATGGGTCATGAGGCTAGGTTAGAGAGACGTGGCCCGGATGCTGAGCCCAAGGATGCTAGAGAGCCAAGGAAGGAAGGACTGGAGGAGCCAAAGATCAACCGGTGAGTCAAGCAAAGGACAGAGCTGCGAACATCAGGGCTACAGTTGTTTGTTATAATTGTAAGAAGACCGGCCATATTGCTAGCAAGTGCCCCGAACCGACCCCGTTGAACGCAGTGCATGTAGAGATGCAGGAAAAGAGTTGACCTGTGCCAGCATTATGTGGAGTGTGCTCCAAGAAGGAATACTCACCGAAGTGTATAGTGTATGTCAATGGCATGCCAGTCGATGGATTGCGAGACACGGGAGCAGGTTATGTCGTGGTGGCAGAGAAGCTTGTACCTGCGAGTGCATACACTGGGGAGAAGGTGCCAGTGGTGCTAGCGTCATCTAAGTGTCAGAGTTTGTTGCCCGTGGCAGTTGTGAACATGGATACGCCTTTTGTCCGAGGAGAGCTTAAGGTCTTAGTGATGGCAAGTCCTGTACATGATGTTTTGGTGGGAAACTTTGCTAGGCGACATAGTGATAGGGAACCGATGTATGTGGACCCGAAGCAACAGGAGTAACAAGGTCCCGAACCCTTACCGGTTCAAGAGTGTGTTCTAGACACTTCCCCAACGAAGATGATCGAGCTTCAGAATAGAGACCCTTCTCTTCAGCGTGCTAGGGATGCCTCAGATCGGAAATTAAAATTCTCCACCAAGTTTGGCGCAGTGTGTTACGAGAGAAAAGCGGGTGTGCTCATCAAGAGGTACAGTGGTCCTCATGAGGAACTATCTCAGATCTGCGTCCCACAGGAACTTAGGGCAGCAGTATTGAAGTTGGGACATGACATACCGATGTTCGGACGCTTGGGAGTGACCAAAACCAAGGACCTAGACATGCAGGAGTTTTACTGGCCTGGGATGTGTGGAGACGTACGGAGGTACTGCCAGTCGTGTGTGCCATGCCAGACCATCGATAAGGGCAGTTGTACGTTAGAGTTGGTTGTCAGAAGTCGAGTGTTGGGCTAGCACAGACCAGTTGGTCATGAGACTGGAGATACCCGGGGATGGTTGTTTTGAAACAAGCTGATCAGGTTGCTTGTGCTTTAGTTGATTTAAAATGGGATTTTCAATCTTTGCAGGGGGGTATTGTCACCCTGACCAGATATGCTTTTAAGGATTGTGATGTCTTCTAACATAGGCACGTGTAAACTTTGCTTGTCTAGGGTAGATTTTGGGTGTTTTGCAGTTGTTGACTGTCAGGACAGAACCAGGAGGGTGTTCTTAATTGCGGAGTGGGGCCCTCGCTGTGGCAATGGTAGACACAGTGTGTCGTGTGTTGAGTTTTGTCAGTGGGGCGGTCGGGTGGGCGCTGGTGGGTCAATGAGGTTTGTGTTGTGTGATTTGTGTTCACCCCACCTCTGGTTGAGGGGGGAGAGGGAAGTCTGTGTCACTCTGTCTGAGTCACAGCGTGAGGGCTGTTTGCTGTCCAGCTTAGGCGTTTGTGCCATTGGTTTTGATAGGCTTCTGCCTGAGGACTATGGACTCGTGGACTTATGTCCTTAACTTAGTCTGGTGGTTCGTCGTTTCGTTATGCATCTCCTGGGAGGAGACCCGGGTGTGTTGTTTGTCTTGGGTTGAGGTGTGTAGTTTTGTGCAAGTAGTAACTGTTTGCGAGATGAAGTTTTGGTGTGCTAGTTGTTTCAAGTGTTAGTCCTGTGATTTGATTGTTAATTCAAGGTATGACGGGGACAATGACTGGGAGGTAATTCTATGTGGTAGATGTGCGTGGTGGTCATTGCTTGTGTGTTTATTGTGAATAAGGGTGTAGGCAGTAAACAGGGGTGCGCGTTGGAAATCATTATTCAAGACTTGCGTTTTGTTTTTCCCTATCTAGTGAAATATTGTTTGTATGTCTGGTAGTGAGTGCTGTGTGTGAGGCCATTTGGCTGCTTAATTGTAGTTAGTGGGAGAGGTTTTGTAGTGTGTTTGCATGTGTGTGTATGAGTGAGTATGGTATGCGTGAGTTTAAGCTGGTGGGTGTATGTATGCGTGTGTGTTGGGTGCATTAAGTTATGGGAGTTGAGGCTTAATGTAGATATTCCCACCCAGTGTGGCAGCATTCATGGTTACTGTTGGTAAACTGTTAAGAGGCTATAATGGCTGTGTCATAATGATAATTGAATCGGCAATGTGGTTAAGTATGCCCATTTGAGGTGTAGGCAAATTATGATAATGCTTCACTTTTGATTCTGGGTTGCTATACATAATTTTGGTGGAGACCAGGAAAATTTCGTAACATTTTGGAGGTTGTCCCTAAACATGTTTTGATAAGGGGAAATAATTATTCATAACTTATATAAGAATATAGGTTTCTTGATTCTGGATTCAACATTACAAAAGTATTTAGACTCAGACAGCAACAGTGAGTTGAAAAGACAGGGCGACCCTGTCGAAGTATTCTTAAAGTAAGTCTTTGATTCTGAGTCTAAATACTTTTCTAATATTCATAACTTGGTTTAGATTTTGTTGCAGATGTGAGTGTGATTGGGATTCAACATGCCGTGTGAAGCTGTGTCATTGAATTAAGAGGGTGATTGATAGTATAGAGTTGCAAGGGGATGTTAGAATTATGATCACACAAATTGTTGGCGTGCCCCAAGGAGGTTAATTGACAGCTATGTTGTATAAAAAATAAAACAGTATGCAGTGTGGCCAACATGGCTGTATTACTCCAAAGGGCTAAAATCATGGTACTGGAGAAATTATGTTGTTAACTGGTTGATGAAATCTAACAATCGCTACTTCGTGATTGGTAACAAGCAATGTAGTTCTCAAGTGATAGCTGGCAGAGACTGGTCACAATGAGGTTGTTTTATATTAAGGTGTGTGTGGTCAATGGGGAGTAAGAGAACTATAAAATAGGCATTCTGGCTCACCCACCTCCGCCAGCTCCAACCGGCTAAAGCCGGTTTCGCTGCTGCTCCGGCGGCTTACCCAGAATGCCTATTTTATAGTTCTCTAATAGTAAACACTTTACAAACATACATAATGTGTAGGATTATCTGTTTTTAACACTAATTTAGAAAACTTTTGAGACTTCAGTTTTTGCTTAATCCTTCGTTTTTCTTGATCGTCTTCAATAACATCATTTTCACGCATACATTCATCAAATGCGTCTCTGTCTTTCATGTGGAATAAAACTACAGTCTTTAATTGTTCTCTAAAGTCTTTTAAAACTGAGTTATATTTTTGACATAAAATCCACACACTTATCCCAGCATGTCTTCCACTGAAAGCCAGTTTTGACAAAGCGTTTCTTTTTTTGACTATGTCTCTTTCTGCCGAACAGTCATCTATAATAAATAGTGTCTGAGTTCCTTCAAACAGTTTAAAAAAATGTTCTAAACACTCACTCAGTTTATTGCTAGGGTCAACTAAATAGATTTCATCATCCGTCCATATAAACCTTCTGTCGTGATATGCTTTGTTCCATTTAAGTGTTGGGCAGAAAATTACTATATGATCAAAATTATAACGATAAACTGTTTGTAATAGGTCGAGGACAAATATTGTTTTTCCACAACCAGTCTGTCCACAAATCAATGAACAATGAGGGGTTTTGTCATAAAGTTTAACATTGACACCAAAGTCGTTTGCTCCATAGTTTTAAAACAGAATTTAATTTACACCAGTTATTGTTTTTATCATACTCTCTGTCAAAACTTGTTCAGTATAATAAAACCCTATAAGGCCCAAATGTGTAAGATTAATCCAGTTCAGTTCTGTAAGATCGTTTCTATTTAAACTAATATCAATTTTGTTGCTTGTTGTTATGACCTTAATATCCTCGCCATTGTAAAGAACGACGACAGTAACTTTAAGTTTGTCAACGTCTAAGTTTTGCCAGCTAATAAGAATTCCTTTCATAAGATTGTCACTGACGCCCAGAGCTCCATTTCTCGCCTCATCTTTTAAGACAGAAATTTTAAATATCATTGTGAACGTGTCTCCTAATTTTGTGCGTGGAATGAACTGTAATTTTGTAGAAGCTTTCTTTAAAACCGATTCTCTTCTGTGGAGGATGTACTGTTTGTCCCCAAACGGCTTTATTTCGATCTCTTTCCGACTGTTGTCCTCTGGCATAAGACTTACATGTAAAGGGCCAGAGTTCAATGCTTTTCTGAAACTTTTTTGGCGGTCGAAAAATGTAAATGGGCTTAAGAATTCAAATTTTATGTCCCATTCTAAATATGGTTCTAAGTGCCATTTGTTGTCAGTTTTTCGAACTATTTTATATTCATACTGACCTGTATTATTTGCTTCTAGATTGCGTAGTTGTTCTAGTTTAGGAAACCTTTTGTTGTCGTCAACCTCTTTGCGCTTATAATAACCATCTTTAGTGTACTCAAAACCATATAAAGTGCCTATCTCACCGTTTTGTTCAAAGTCCTCAACGTCTGCAAGGTCTTTTAATTCTAAAGTTACACACCTCTCAGGCGCTAATGTAACCCCCGAATCGTCTGGTCCACGTGACATTTTTTAAAACAACGTATTATTTTATTTCTAAAACAATGTGCAGGTTATCACATTTCACGACTTTCCCTGTTTTATCTGTGATCTTTATATTAAATGATCTGACCCTCCCACAAGCTAATCTTTTAAACTGTAAATTAGGGAATCGTATAATTTCATAATCGCAATATGCAGCTTTCCCTGATGGAAGAGCTCTTAAAACAGTTGAGGGCCTTCCATCATATAAGTTTTCATCAGTGCTCAGCTCATCCAAATGTACATAGAGTAATGGATATAAGGCAAGATCGAGCGGATATTCTCCCTCAAAAGTAGTTTCGTCTGGTGCAACTCTAAATTTATGATAGACATAATCGATTTTAAAGCCTAACATTTTAGCTAGCTCTACATCAAAAAAGTAATGGACTACTTCTTTTTCAGGTTTGAATGTTAACATTGTTTTTAGATTTGCATTGTTAAGTTTGAGAGTAATGTCGAAGTTACTCATTGCTTCTTTTAGTGAGCAAAACCCGTAATAACCATCAGGTATGGTTAACTGGCTAATTAAGTTTCCTCCGTCATCAAGTTTTCGAATCTCATTATTCCTCTTGGTTTGACTTATATTAAACCATACGACTTTGTAAAAAATTTCATGGAGTGCGACCCTTTGGGTTCCGCAGTTATTATCAATAGCATATTCTAAAAACGAAGGACTGTCTTGAGTTGTTATTGTTACAAACATTTTTAAAACAAATTTAAAAATGAGTGCATTCAAATATACTAATGCAAAATATTCTGTTGGACCGCACTACAGTCCTAAAGATATAACAACTGATACCCTCGACATTTCTGTGACTCAGACTGACGCCTTTCAAGTAAAGGTTAGTACTCCATTGGATCGTTATCTTAACCCTCCTATCAAAAACGACTACATCGCGAAAGTGTGGTTCAGTCATCCGATGCAGTTTTATCAGAACCAGTTAAACTTTGCTGTGTTTTGTGCATCAACTGGGTGTGGAGTGTCGTATGCTGATCATTTAAATCATCCTGATCCTTTGGTGAGGTCAGTGTATAGATTTCATTTTTATTACACCTTCAGACGTATTTTATCTGAACTGCAAGCGCCATTACCAAATGACAAAACGTTTAATCCATTCAGCAACAGAATAGATTACAAGGCTTTTGAAAGGATCTGTAACGAATTTGATATTGACCCAAAGACAGACTTTAGACAAAAGTTGGATCTTAATCATGGTTTAGGCACCCTTTATTATTGGGGCGTGCATAGAAAGTATAACTATGATTGGAATCCTCCTTACACATCTTTCTCTTCAGGCACAACTGTTCACCTCGGGTCCATAGAGCAAGAGCATAAAACAGCATGGACAACATTTATTTTGGATACTTCTAATGGTCTAACTAGAGCGGGAATAGAACGAATAAACGACTCCATTCGTACTTATGTTTGGTGTTTGCTAGGTTCGCAAGCACAAACGAGATCAAACATAATTGATCCTTCTACTGGCTTTGACGCCCAAAAACAATATTTAGCAAATTTAGAGGATTCTATTAATTCTGCAGTTGATTTACCTTCAAGTATTAAAAGGTACCAAAATGTTTTGCAATACGCAAGATCGAAAGTAGACTTTGCTGTTGGCACTGGTTTATACATGCTGCCTTCTGACCTCAGACTCCAGATAGGAACAATAATAAACTATAATAATGAAATCCTTGTGGCTGGTAAAGAAGAGAAGGTCGGAAAAAACGACATAAATTCTAAGCCAGCAATAGCAATAAAAAAAGAAGCCCCACCAATCCCCGAGCCCCCCAAACCCCCCCATTCAATCCTTGTGGTCCCAAGAAATAATGACCATGAATATGAAAAGACAGCACTTGTTATTGGATTAACTGCCCTAGGATTACTTGGTCTTTATCTTACTATAAAGTAACCCAACTATTAAGACAACTAATGCCCATAAGTGCTCAGCCATAAAGCCAACTACTTTACTTGCGGCAGACAAAAGCCAGCTAACGATCCCTCCTATTATACCAGGCAAAGAATCTATTGCTTTACTAGCTAATTTTTTTAATAAACTTGCAAGATGATCAAGTTGTTTTTTTACCCATGATTTATCTGATGGTGGTCCTGGTGGCACTGCTCCCCCACCACCACCGCCTGTAATAGCCAACACCAGTGTACTTATTGCAAATCCTAAGGCTGTTATAACACTTGCTAATGTGACACCTTGCTCTCTAAACAGTGTTCTTATTCGTTCTGCTAGCGTCGTGTCTTCATATAAAATTCTTTGGATAGTTTCTCTTATTCTGCTCACTTGAGTTCGTAATTGTTCTCGGTTAGTAGACAGCACTTCTAGTCTTGCTGATCTCTCTTGTTCAAGATCTTTTAGTCTTTGTGTTATTCTTTCTTTAACACCAGGTCCTAAGTTGTGGTCATCAGCCTCAACTAGTTTTTCTTTTTCTCTTTTCATATGCTCATCTAGTTCACCCAGTTTTGCTAAATTGTTTGTTAATTCGCCTCTGATGCTTTTCAAAGCATGATCAAGGGCTGTTATTTCTCTCATAGGTAGCGGCGGATCGTGCATAGTTTTTAATGCTGTTTCTTCTGAAAAACTGGTTTCTGCTTGTAATATTTCGTCTGCTGTTGGGCTTAAATCTTTAAGTTCCATGTTTTGTATTTGGTTTTCTGTTGGGAGTTCTTGTAGTGTGTTTTGAAGTTTAGCAACTGCCTCACTGTCTAATCTTCGCGGTTTAGCAATGCCAAGGCGATTTTGATCGCTCACACTGAGCCTTTGTCTAATTGTAGTCTTTGCTAAAAACTTTGATGGGTCTGGTTTAGTTGTAAGCTGAACAAGTTGTCCTTGCTCGTTTCTCACAAACAAATGGTCATCTTTTGTTTCAAAATCATTAGGGTCTATAAATTCGGGAGGTTCTTGGCCTAAACTTTGATAAAATGATTTGACCTTACTTTCTGTTAATTCACGCCGCAATGATTGTAATGGATGTGTCAAAGGCGTCATTTCACTCATGTCGTCTCCAGGATCAAAAACATCATAATCTTCTTCTGCCATGTTTTTAAATAATTAACTTTTTATTTTGTTTTATAAAAAAAATGTCACAAGCATATGGTTCGATTCTTGACCCGCATAGAAGACTGAAAGAGCCCTTTGGCGTGAAGGGAAATAAACAGAATATTATTGTTCCAAATAATCCATCTACTATTGATTCAGATCAGATTCTTACTGTCAAATTTCCAGACCTAGGAGCAGATGAAGTGATTGTGCCAGGATCTGCACGGCTTACTTTCAAAATAGAACTTGGTTCAGCAACAGACGTAAACAGGACAGTTGTACAGAATCTGGGACGGGCAATCGTTAAGAAAATTTCTATAAAACTTGAGGGGCAAGAAATATTTTCTTTACACAATGCAGACATATTTTTAATCTATTGTGATCTATGGCTAACCGAGAATGAAAGGGCCGATCTTGCGTTTCAAGGAATCGAAAATAACGAAGCACTAAAACACAGAATAGACGCCGAAGATGCTAAAGACGGTAACAAGTATGAAGCTGTAAGTTATGCGTTTGGAAATCGCTTTTCTATACCCTTGGATTTTGAGTTGTTAAAAGCGCATGCGCCATACTTTCAAGGAGCATTAAAAGACAGATTGTCATATGAACTAACTTTTAATGAATACAAACGTGTCGTTAGATCGACAGACACTGATTCCAAGTACAGCATTTTCGACATCTCGTTAGAGTTTGACATTGTTAGCAACCCTAACTTAGCAAGGCTGATTGAGCAACAATATCAGTCAAAATTAGCAATATATTACGAAAGAGTGATTCATCATTCAAAATATCCTAAAAGCAGGGCAGACACAATATGGAACTTTAGTTTTAGCGCCGCAGCACGATCACTTAAAGGTATTTTATTGCTGTGTGAAGATGAAGAACCATTCAAAAGACAAAGTGAAAAGTTTATCAATCCTAAAATAACGAAAGTACAATGTTCAATTGAGGGTAGTCCTAACCAAGTCTACGGTAGCGGGCTTAAACCTTATCATCATTTTGATGAAATAAGAAAATTGTTTGGAGGCGGGAGGTGTAGAAATCCAACAGTAGACCTTGTGTCTAAAGATCTACACCTTCACAGTGTTAGACTTGATGAATATTTAACAACGAAATACGGTTTATGGATTGACCTAAGGTCAACAGAGGATAATCAGTTGCATGGGAGTGGGAGAACAGTTAAAGACGTAATAAACATTCAAATTGATAAAGAAAAAGAGAGTGATAAACCACTTAATGTACATTTGTTTTTAATATATGATGCGCAGCTGAATATTCAAGATAACAGATTGAAAGATATCCAATACTAAATTATTTTTATTTTAAAAAAGCATGTCTGTTACGACTTATCCAAAAGTGCCCAAAGAAGAGATAGCTGCTGCTGTAGACATAAAAACTTTCAGATTAACCAACATTACACAAATGCAACAAAAACTAGAGCAGGACCTTTCAAAATACAGTAAAACCAAACGAAGGTATTCTGCTGTCTTTAATGCTGTTACATATGTTAATACTGGAGCATCGATCACTAGTGCTCTATCAGCAGGAACAAGTGTAGGTCTCTTAGCAACAGGCGTAGGTGCACCGGTAGCTATACCTCTAGGTGGTTTGTCTTTAACTCTTGGCCTGTGTTCATTGGCTGTAAGTGCTGTCAGCAAAAAAATAAAAGCTAAACTCCAAAAGCACACAGCTATGGTTCAACTAATAACAGCTAAACTTAGTTCCTTCAAACTGACAATAAATAAAGCACTTGCTGACTCAAACATCACGGATGAAGAATTTAGTCGCCTACAGGCTGATTTTGAGGACTACAAAAGACAAAAGTTTGATCTTCAAAGAAAGGCAAGGGCAACTTTTTCTCAACAACCAGACACCGACCAGATAAAAAAGGAATGTTT
>JAMYXO010002017.1:0-25944 GCA_033310375.1 Conus canariensis
AATGCACCACACACACCACACACACACACCACACCACTCCACAGTACACAACCCCACACCACACATTCCCAACCCCCAACACACCACATCCTCATAAAACACGCCACCCCACCCCACACCACCAAAACATCACATTACACCACACCACACCAAAACACAACACACAACGACACACCACACCATACCAGGGGGTTGGAATAGCTCAGCGGTAGAGCACCGGACTCATAATCTCGGTGATCCTGGGGTGGTTGAAATCTCCGCCGGGCCGTTTCGGTACAGGGGGATTTTTCACTCGGAGTTGGCATTGGTTCTGACTCCATCTCCATTTCAGTCCTTTGAATGAGACTAAACGAGGTTCACAAGAGTGGGGACTCTGGTATTTTACACTAAGGCCTGTTTGGCCGTGTGTGTTGAGGTCTGAACTGAAATATGCGTGTCCAACGTTCAGACCTAGGGTGTTTTATTGTCCAGTACTTGGCCTGGTGCTTGTACCGAGGTCTGTGGGAAGTCTTGAAGAGGCTCTCTGGCAGTGGTCGCTTTCTTTTGATGCGTGAAGAGTGTGGTTTTCATTTTGAAATTGCCACGTTTTGCGCAGATCTGCACATTCTGTTGCCTCACAGTCTGTCATGGATCGGTGGGGGTCTTCTGTAAGCAGGAACCACAGTGTACAGTGCCTTCTTTGACTACATCTCTCTGTGGGATACAGCAGAAGGCGTTCAGAAACTTCGACTCCCAGGTGGCTTGTCACCTTGGATGGTGGGTTGTTAGGACAGGGAGTCTAGTGCAGAATGGTGGCTTTGGTTAGGCTTTAGTAGTTTGGTGGGGGGCGGTGTTAGGGGTTAGAGGGAGGCCCGTTCCAGCGCATCATTTAGCTCCTGGCAAGACTGAAAGTGTGCAGGATGCTGTGGTGTTGAACTTCTGTGTGGATAAGAAATTTTGGCGTTGCGTAGTTGGAAAAACAGGTCTGAATGGATCGGACTGGCCTTACCATGAGATCCATTTTGCGGTGGCATCAGCTTGACCGGCTCCTGCGCGTGGGAGTTTATCAGGGTGTAGGGACCCTGGAGGTGTCAGAGCTGTAGTTCATAGAGCAGAGTGCCACTGGCCTTCCTGTGTGACACATGGCTGCTCTGGTTTCTGTGACAGTTGTCTGCGGACCAAAGGTACAGAACGGTGGTACCAGACGAGATACTTCAGGAAAGGCATGCATTTCCTGCAGTGTATCTTGGGATCCCCTGGTACTGTCTGAGTACCCCTTGTTTTGCAGAGAATCTGTCATGGCGGTCATATCAGCGTGGAGTTCACACTGGAGGTCCCGTGGAACTGGCTTCAGTATAGGCCTTAACGTCGGTCGTGTTTGCTGTCGAGGATATCTAAATTTCGTCCCTGATTCGCGATTCGTGTTACCAATCGGGTCTCTCTTCCACACGGATCTTTCAACAACGCCACTGCATGCCTTTAGTTCTGTTAGTGACTGGATGTTGTGTTGGATTAGTTAAATAAGTGGGGAGCAGAGGAAGGGTCAGGGGGTACTAAAGAAGCCTGGCTAGAGAAATACGTACATAAAGATGTATATGTACATATTTGTCTCTGGTGTAACCATTGCCATTCATTCTGCGCATTATTCCCTGTTCTGGTGATTCATCAGTCAGGGTGATGGTTCCCGGGAATCAGAGTTGCTGGCTGCCTTCTGTTGTGTTCCATAGATGGATGCAGTTGAAGGAGTTGCTGTGCATCCTGGGACCAGTGTGCAGGGATGTTTATCTTTTTATGACATGCTTGGGAGCAAGAGAGTTGGACGATATCTTCTTCTTCCTCGTTCGCCATCCCGTTAGATGAGCAGCCCGGTGTCCTCGACGAAGGCTGCCGTCCGTCGCAGTTTCTCCAGGGTGCCGTATAGCTTGGCTTCCACTGCTGTCGTTTTTGGCCAGTACTTTTTCCTGGATGCTGCATACGTGGTACAGACTTGAAGGATGTGGTCAGTTGTCATTGGTCCCTCACCACAAGGGCACTCTCCACTCTGTCCAATGCCAAATTTTGTGTGCATGTGGTGGAGCAGGCGATTGTGTCCAGTCCTCAGGCGAAGATCTTGACCTGTTCCGTCGTCGCAGCAAATGGTATGTGTCTTCTGGGTTGTATTTGGGATGCAGGAGGCGCCATTTTATTCCTTGCTGTGCCTTGATGAGTGTCCTAATTTCATCGTATGACACCAGGTTGTTGGCCTGCTCCTTCTGTGCACCGTCTTTTGCCAGAATGTCCGTTTTTTCGTTGCCTCTGATGCTACAGTGTGCTGTTACTCATTGTATCACCACTTTCTCCACTCTGGCACTCAGGGCAACAAGGGCTGAAGTGAGATGGTTCTGTTCTTTGCAGCAGGAGTTCTTGAGGGCTTGGAGCACAGAGAGAGCGTCAGAGAACACCACCACCTGCCCTGTTGTTCTTTTGGAGTTCTGCAAGACTGTTGTGGCTGCCTCACAGAGGGCTTCTCGCTCAGCTCGGAAGTTGGTGGAGTATTTTCCTGTTGGCATTGCAATTTCTTCATCTCGGTCTTTGTATCGGAGGAAGATTCCAGCTCCACAATCCCTCGTTGCTTCTGTGGCGGAACCATCTGTGAAGAGATGGGTCCAGTCTTCCTGGGGGTACTGGTTGCAGATATACTCCATGGCCAGGGCCTTCCTTTGGGTGTCTGACTGTATTCCTCTCTTCTCACTCCGGGAATGCTGGTGACGACTGTTGGGAACACCTGCCTCTTCCGAGATGGGTGGGTGACCTTTGCCGGGATAGGCTTTGCTTCATGTTCCATCAAGACTGGGTTTTGTGTTTCAAGGCGTCTTGACTGGTGGATGAAGCTGCCTCTTTTCAACCGGCTCCTGGTGGGTCTGCTCATTCTGTTGGTCATTGGAGTTGGAGGTATGCGTGGATCGGTCATCGGCCAGCTGGGGGTCAGATTGTTCATGTGTCTGGGAAAAGTGGTCATTTGAGCAAGAAGTGTTTTACTGCTCTTGTTCACGCCCTACAGTCCCAGGCCAGCCCAGGCCAAACTGGCTCAGGCTAGGTGGCAAGGCAAGGCTGACCCTTCCAAACCCAACCCCACCCTAACCTACCCTACCCCATAGCCAGCGCCTAGGCCTAGGCCGGCTTAGGCCAAGCCCAGCCCAGGCCAGATTGACCCCCCCAACCCTGACTGACCTTGTCTGACCCTACCCTATCCCAGGCCAAACTGGCCCAGGGCACCACCACTCTACCACGACACCACCCCACCACCACCACACCACCACCACACCACACCACACCACCATCACTACCACCACAACACCAACACTACAACCACCACCATACCACTACCACAACCACACCACAACCTCACCACAACCCCACCACCACCCACACCACCACCACATCACACACACCACCACCACCACACCACACCACCCCACACACACCACACCACCACCTTTCATAAAGGTTAGGGTCCTCTTCTTTCACAGAGCTAGTGTTCTTTTCTTTCATAGGAGCTTGTGTTCTCTCCTTTCATAGGGGTTAGAGCCCTCTTCTTTCACAGGGGCTAGTGTTGTGTCCTGTCATAGGGGTTAGCGTCCTCTTTTTTCCACAAGGGCTAGTGTTCTCTCCTTTTAAAGGTTTTTGCTTCCTCTTCTTTCACAGAGGCTAGTGTTCTCTTGTTCTCTCCTTTTATAGGAGTTAGCGTCCTCTTCTGTCACAGGAGCTAGTGTTCTCTCCTCTTCTTTGGGCTAGTGTTCATTCCTTTCATAGGGGTTGGAGTCTTCTTTCACAGGAGCTAGTGTTCACTCCTTTCATAGGGGTTAGCGTCCTCTTCTTTTGCAGGGGCTAGTGTTATCTCCTTCCATACGGGCTAGCGTCCTCTTTTTTTCATATGGGCTCGTGTTTTCTCCTTTTATAGATTCAGTGTACTGTTCATTCTTTGTGTGTAGTGTTTAAGTTTATGCTCTTCCTTTCGTATGGATTTTATGTCCAATCTGGCTTGTTAATGACCCTTTGTGTTGTGTTCTTTCATATGGACTATTGTCTGTTATTGAGGTTTCTGTCATCTTCTTTTCCATGGTCTGTTGTCCTTTCACAGGTAGAATGCCTTTCTTGCATAGAGTTTAATGTCCTCTTTACAAAGGGCCTAGTGTCTTTTTTGTGATGACTTAGTGTGTCTCTTTCTATCGCATTCAGTGTCCTTTTGTCCTCTGTATTGTTCTTAGCTCTAGGGTTTAGTATTACCTTTTCACAGAGTTCTACGTGTTTCTCTTATATAGGTTCGCTGTACTTTCATGGCTTTTGTATCCTCTTTCGCACAATTCAGTGATTTTGAGATTATATGATTGGAAGTATTCTTTCACAGAGTTTAACATATTTTCTTTCTTACAGAATTACGTCATTGTACGTCGACTTCTCCTTTCCTAGGGTTTAATGCATCCTTTTCATAGGTGTTAATGTCTTCTTTCTTGATGTTTAGTTAGAATTTTCTTCGAAAGTATTTCAACACAGTTTTTTTGTGGCAGGATCAAACAGGAAGCAGTGCCAGTCTGCCAGACGACCATCAGGATCGCAGACCAGAGAGAAGGTGCCCCACTACTTGTTAAAGTAGTTAATTCGAATGTCGTAATAGTAGCAGAACTGTTACATTTTCATTTTGTTCCCCAATTAAGTAGGTACTTGGAACATCAGTCATACTGTTTCGACAATAAAGATTGTTAAAAGGGTAACGGGTATTTATGACCATCATGGCATTGATCGTTGTCCTTTTTTGTTCTCAGGGGTGTGCATCCCTGCAGTAAAGCACTCAGATTTTTTTGTCTTAATGGGTTTTTAGAAAGAATGTTTGGAATTTACCACAGATCCCAGCTCTCTCTAGACATTCTTTCGTTTGTGTGGTAGACGAAATTTCTTCGACAAAAATATTGTTTAACTGTCCATGTTTTAAAGCACGATATTCAGATTTCCGCAGAATAATAAAAACATTTTTTTTTATAAGAATGTTTAAAATACTGTTCACAATTCGATGTTAAACTCTGATGGCCCTTTTCTCATAACGTTTGGTTTCCCCTTCACATCTTGCCTCTGGCGTGTGCCAAAGTTTTAAGAGTTGGTCAGGTCATGGGAAGTGTCAGTGGATAGACATAGTAGCGATCTGCCCGTAGAGGGATTTAAAAAAATGGACGTATTCTTTGTTTTCTCTTTTTTGTTTTGCTCGCTTGTGCTTTCTTTTGCTTGTTGTTTTGTTTTAATTACTGGTGGACCAAAGATATTTGGAACACTGATTCCATACTTCTCACTACCAAGCCCTTAAAACCACCATACATGTCCACGTATTGGCTTTAACATGCACAGGGATTCACAGATTGGTAGAAAACTCCGTATGTTTCATGACTGAACATGAGAAATAAGCGAGAGCACTGACAACAACAACAAAAAAGTTTCTGAACATCTGGAATATGTGCATGAAGACCTGGTACGATCCAGTCTGGCATCTCTGTTAATTTTCGAATTGGTAGTATGATAAGGAGGTCTGTTTTCATCACCTAAAAGGAGCTTGAACTGCACACCAGTTTTCTCCCTGCTAATATGTGTGATCTTGTTTTGAGACTTCTGTTAGTAATTTGATGTGGAGCTTGTTTTCCTAGAAGGGTGGCTGGAGGGGTGTGTCATTTAACAGTGGTGTCAGTCTTCGTTAGTTCTGTGAGGTCTTTCGGCAGAGCTGTGAAGAATAACAACAGCGCATCTTTACCTCCAAATCTGCAATTATATGATGAAAAAGAAATTTGAAGCAGCTTATTTGTTTTATCTGAGTCATTGCTGGTGTAAATTACAATGATCAGGGCATTGATTCAGTATGTGAGAGTGTTTGTTAAATGAAAATGTGTATTTATATATGAGCTGTACGCATGGATGTATCTGCAGTAATGTTCATGTGTGTATTCATATGTAAGTGTGTAAGTGTATAACCAAACACATAGGTTTGAACGTACACTTTTTTAGCAAAGCTCAGTTTGCAATGAATGAATATAGACGTTCGTGCGTGCACATATAATATACTTGAACGCCCATTGGCTTTAACGTGCACAAGCATACACAAATATGCATCCAAGCACATGCCCGCAGTCACATTTACATGCCCTCACGCACATGGATGTGCATATGGACCGCGTGTGTGAGACCCACGGACAGACAGACACACACGGCGACAGACACACACACACACACCCACACACACACACAACACACCACACACACACACAACACACACACACACACACCACACACACAACACACAACACACACACACACACACACACACACCACACACACACACACACTCACACCACACACACACACACACACAAGACACACACACCACACACACACACCACACACACACACACACACACACACACACACACACACATTGAAGACAACAGCAAGATTTTACTCGGTTCCCCATAATACATGGCGTGAAACAAAATATAGTCGGATGGAAAAAGCACAGACTGAAAATGTTTCTTAAACTAAGTTAGTTTTGATGAATTGAATGAATCAGATTTGTTTGCAGATGGAATAAGATCTTAACTGAAGATACTGATTATGTATTGACAGGGGCAAGGCACTGCTACATCAACGGGGCACGGACAACGGAGTCCAGGTCACGTGAAGGAACTGGGTGGATGCGGCCAACCACAAAAATGGGGAGTATTGTTCTTGATTTTTTGCTTGTTGTTCTCTCTCGTCTTTACACTTCTTCCAGTGTAGCTGTCCCTTTCTTTCATAGTTATGTGTGCTGTCATAGAGTTTAGTGTTTCCTTGTGTAGAGTTGTGTGGTCTTCTTTCCCAGAGTTTAGTATCGCCTTTCCTCACAAATGTTGTCTTTTACAGGGGTATATTTTCTACACTCACAAGTTTGAAATCTCCTTTCTGCGGTACTAGAATCTTCTTTGTTCTCAGATGCTAGTCTTCTTATTCAGGGTTTAGTGTTTTCTTGATTCACAGATGTTTGTGTTCTTTTCTTCAGGAACTAGTGTCCCATATTTTCCACAGCTGATGCTCGTCTCTTTTTTAATTGGGGTGTACCTTTCCTAACTTTCTAGTCTTCAGTGATTCTTTCCGTGCATTTTGTTTTCCAGGATTTTGGGTCTTCTTTCTCAGAGTATTATGTCTTCTTCTTTCCTAGGATTAAGTGCCACCTTCTTTCCCAGGGTTCTTTTGTCCTAAGATCACGAGTCTTTTTTCCTGGGTTTAGTGGTTTTTCTTTTACCAGGCTTTAGTGTTTTGTCCTTTCCCAGGGTCCATGCCTTCTTTCCCAGGCTTTATGCCCACAACGTCCGCAGTACTTAGTGCCTTCTTTATTCCACAGTGTTTGGTCTTTCTTCGTTTTAAGGATTCAGTGCCCTCTTCTTTTCCCCACCACAACACAACCCACCCCCATTACACCCCGACCACAACACAGCACCCCCACCACACCCCACCCACACCTCACCACACTCCACAACACACACAACACATCACTACCACACTTCCCACACACCACAAAACACACACCACACCACAACACACACACACAATCACCACACACACACACACCACACCACAACACAACACCACACCACTCCCATACACAACCCCACACCACACATCCCAACCCCACACACACACATCCCATAACACGCCACCACCACCCCACACACCAAAACATCACAATACACCACACCACACCAGAACACAACACACAACGACACACCACACCATACCAGGGGTTGGAATAGCTCAGCGGTAGAGCACCGGACTCATAATCTCGGTGATCCTGGGGTGGTTGAAATCTCCGCCGGGCCGTTTCGGTACAGGGGGATTTTTCACTCGGAGTTGGCATTGGTTCTGACTCCATCTCCATTTCAGTCCTTTGAATGAGACTAAACCGAGGTTCACAAGAGTGGGGACTCTGGTATTTTACACTAAGGCCTGTTTGGCCGTGTGTGTTGAGGTCTGAACTGAAATATGCGTGTCCAACGTTCAGACCTAGGGTGTTTTATTGTCCAGTACTTGGCCTTGGTGCTTGTACCGAGGTCTGTGGGAAGTCTTGAAGAGGCTCTCTGGCAGTGGTCGCTTTCTTTTGATGCGTGAAGAGTGTGGTTTTCATTTTGTCATTGCCACGTTTTGCGCAGATCTGCACATTCTGTTGCCTCACAGTCTGTCATGGATCGGTGGGGGTCTTCTGTAAGCAGGAACCACAGTGTACAGTGCCTTCTTTGACTACATCTCTCTGTGGGATACAGCAGAAGGCGTTCAGAAACTTCGACTCCCAGGTGGCTTGTCACCTTGGATGGTGGGTTGTTAGGACAGGGAGTCTAGTGCAGAATGGTGGCTTTGGTTAGGCTTTAGTAGTTTGGGGGGGGGGGTGTTAGGGGTTAGAGGGAGGCCCGTTCCAGCGCATCATTTAGCTCCTGGCAAGACTGAAAGTGTGCAGGATGCTGTGGTGTTGAACTTCTGTGTGGATAAGAAATTTTGGCGTCGCGTAGTTGGAAAAACGGTCTGAATGGATCGGACTGGCCTTACCATGAGATCCATTTTGCGGTGGCATCAGCTTGACCGGCTCCTGCGCGTGGGAGTTTATCAGGGTATAGGGACCCTGGAGGTGTCAGAGCTGTAGTTCATAGAGCAGAGTGCCACTGGCCTTCCTGTGTGACACATGGCTGCTCTGGTTTCTGTGACAGTTGTCTGCGGACCAAAGGTACAGAACGGTGGTACCAGACGAGATACTTCAGGAAAGGCATGCATTTCCTGCAGTGTATCTTGGGATCCCCTGGTACTGTCTGAGTACCCCTTGTTTTGCAGAGAACCTGTCATGGCGGTCATATCAGCGTGGAGTTCACACTGGAGGTCCCGTGGAACTGGCTTCAGTATAGGCCTTAACGTCGGTCGTGTTTGCTGTCGAGGATATCTAAATTTCGTCCCTGATTCGTGTGATTCGCGATTCGTGTTACCAATCGGGTCTCTCTTCCACACGGATCTTTCAACAACGCCACTGCATGCCTTTAGTTCTGTTAGTGACTGGATGTTGTGTTGGATTAGTTAAGTAAGTGGGGAGCAGAGGAAGGGTCAGGGGTACTAAAGAAGCCTGGCTAGAGAAATACGTACATAAAGATGTATATGTACATATTTGTCTCTGGTGTAACCATTGCCATTCATTCTGCGCATTATTCCCTGTTCTGGTGATTCATCAGTCAGGGTGATGGTTCCCGGGAATCAGAGTTGCTGGCTGCCTTCTGTTGTGTTCCATAGATGGATGCAGTTGAAGGAGTTGCTGTGCATCCTGGACCAGTGTGCAGGGGATGTTTATCTTTTTATGACATGCTTGGGAGCAAGAGAGTTGGAATATCTTCTTCTTCCTCGTTCGCCATCCCGTTAGATGAGCAGCCCGGTGTCCTCGACGAAGGCTGCCGTCCGTCGCAGTTTCTCCAGGGTGCCGTATAGCTTGGCTTCCACTGCTGTCGTTGTTGGCCAGTACTTTTTCCTGGATGCTGCATACGTGGTACAGACTTGAAGGATGTGGTCAGTTGTCATTGGTCCCTCACCACAAGGGCACTCTCCACTCTGTCCAATGCCAAATTTTGTGTGCATGTGGTGGAGCAGGCGATTGTGTCCAGTCCTCAGGCGGAAGATCTTGACCTGTTCCGTCGTCGCAGCAAATGGTATGTGTCTTCTGGGTTGTATTTGGGATGCAGGAGGCGCCATTTTATTCCTTGCTGTGCCTTGATGAGTGTCCTAATTTCATCGTATGACACCAGGTTGTTGGCCTGCTCCTTCTGTGCACCGTCTTTTGCCAGAATGTCCGTTTTTTCGTTGCCTCTGATGCCACAGTGTGCTGTTACCATTGTATCACCACTTTTCTCCACTCTGGCACTCAGGGCAACAAGGGCTGAAGTGAGATGGTTCTGTTCTTTGCAGCGGGAGTTCTTGAGGGCTTGGAGCACGGAGAGAGCGTCAGAGAACACCACCACCTGCCCTGTTGTTCTTTTGGAGTTCTGCAAGACTGTTGTGGCTGCCTCACAGAGGGCTTCTCGCTCAGCTCGGAAGTTGGTGGAGTATTTTCCTGTTGGCATTGCAATTTCTTCATCTCGGTCTTTGTATCGGAGGAAGATTCCAGCTCCACCATCCCTCGTTGCTTCTGTGGCGGAACCATCTGTGAAGAGATGGGTCCAGTCTTCCTGGGGTACTGGTTGCAGATATACTCCATGGCCAGGGCCTTCCTTTGGGTGTCTGACTGTATTCCTCTCTTCTCCACTCCGGGAATGCTGGTGACGACTGTTGGGAACACCTGCCTCTTCCGAGATGGGTGGGTGACCTTTGCCGGGATAGGCTTTGCTTCGTGTTCCATCAAGACTGGGTTTTGTGTTTCAAGGCGTCTTGACTGGTGGATGAAGCTGCCTCTTTTCAACCGGCTCCTGGTGGGTCTGCTCATTCTGTTGGTCATTGGAGTTGGAGGTATGCGTGGATCGGTCATCGGCCAGCTGGGGGTCAGATTGTTCATGTGTCTGGAAAAGTGGTCATTTGAGCAAGAAGTGTTTTACTGCTCTTGTTCACGCCCTACATTCCCAGGCCAGCCCAGGCCAAACTGGCTCAGGCTAGGTGGCCAAGGCAAGGCTGACCCTTCCAAACCCAACCCCACCCTAACCTACCCTACCCCATAGCCAGCGCCTAGGCCTAGGCCGGCTTAGGCCAAGCCCAGCCCAGGCCAGATTGACCCCCCCAACCCTGACTGACCTTGTCTGACCCTACCCTATCCCAGGCCAAACTGGCCCAGGGCACCACCACTCTACCACGACACCACCCCACCACCACCACACCACCACCACACCACACCACACCACCATCACTACCACCACAACACCAACACTACAACCACCACCATACCACTACCACAACCACACCACAACCTCACCACAACCCCACCACCACCCCAGCACCACCACCACACACCACCACCACCCACACCACACCACACCACACCACACCACACCACACCACCACCTTTCATAAAGGTTAGGGTCCTCTTCTTTCACAGAGCTAGTGTTCTTTTCTTTCATAGGAGCTTGTGTTCTCTCCTTTCATAGGGTTAGAGCCCTCTTCTTTCACAGGGGCTAGTGTTGTGTCCTGTCATAGGGGTTAGCGTCCTCTTTTTTCCACAAGGGCTAGTGTTCTCTCCTTTTAAAGGTTTTTGCTTCCTCTTCTTTCACAGAGGCTAGTGTTCTCTTGTTCTCTCCTTTTATAGGAGTTAGCGTCCTCTTCTGTCACAGGAGCTAGTGTTCTCTCCTCTTCTTTGGGCTAGTGTTCATTCCTTTCATAGGGGTTGGAGTCTTCTTTCACAGGAGCTAGTGTTCACTCCTTTCATAGGGGTTAGCGTCCTCTTCTTTTGCAGGGGCTAGTGTTATCTCCTTCCATACGGGCTAGCGTCCTCTTTTTTTCATATGGGCTCGTGTTTTCTCCTTTTATAGATTCAGTGTACTGTTCATTCTTGTGTGTAGTGTTTAAGTTTATGCTCTTCCTTTCGTATGGATTTTATGTCCAATCTGGCTTGTTAATGACCCTTTGTGTTGTGTTCTTTCATATGGACTATTGTCTGTTATTGAGGTTTCTGTCATCTTCTTTTCCATGGTCTGTTGTCCTTTCACAGGTAGAATGCCTTTCTTGCATAGAGTTTAATGTCCTCTTTACAAAGGGCCTAGTGTCTTTTTTGTGATGACTTAGTGTGTCTCTTTCTATCGCATTCAGTGTCCTTTTGTCCTCTGTATTGTTCTTAGCTCTAGGGTTTAGTATTACCTTTTCACAGAGTTCTACGTGTTTCTCTTATATAGGGTTCGCTGTACTTTCATGGCTTTTGTATCCTCTTTCGCACAATTCAGTGCCTTTGAGATTATATGATTGGAAGTATTCTTTCACAGAGTTTAACATATTTTCTTTCTTACAGAATTACGTCGTTGTACGTCGACTTCTCCTTTCCTAGGGTTTAATGCATCCTTTTCATAGGTGTTAATGTCTTCTTTCTTGATGTTTAGTTAGAATTTTCTTCGAAAGTATTTCAACACAGTTTTTTTGTGGCAGGACCAAACAGGAAGCAGTGCCAGTCTGCCAGACGACCATCAGGATCACAGACCAGAGAGAAGGTGCCCCACTACTTGTTAAAGTAGTTAATTCGAATGTCGTAATAGTAGCAGAACTGTTACATTTTCATTTTGTTCCCCAATTAAGTAGGTACTTGGAACATCAGTCATACTGTTTCGACAATAAAGATTGTTAAAAGGGTAACGGGTATTTATGACCATCATGGCATTGATCGTTGTCCTTTTTTGTTCTCAGGGGTGTGCATCCCTGCAGTAAAGCACTCAGATTTTTTTTGTCTTAATGGGTTTTTAGAAAGAATGTTTGGAATTTACCACAGATCCCAGCTCTCTCTAGACATTCTTTCGTTTGTGTGGTAGACGAAATTTCTTCGACAAAAATATTGTTTAACTGTCCATGTTTTAAAGCACGATATTCAGATTTCCGCAGAATAATAAAAACATTTTTTTTTATAAGAATGTTTAAAATACTGTTCACAATTCGATGTTAAACTCTGATGGCCCTTTTCTCATAACGTTTGGTTTCCCCTTCACATCTTCGCCTCTGGCGTGTGCCAAAGTTTTAAGAGTTGGTCAGGTCATGGGAAGTGTCAGTGGATAGACATAGTAGCGATCTGCCCGTAGAGGGATTTAAAAAAATGGACGTATTCTTTGTTTTCTCTTTTTTGTTTTGCTCGCTTGTGCTTTCTTTTGCTTGTTGTTTTGTTTTAATTACTGGTGGACCAAAGATATTTGGAACACTGATTCCATACTTCTCACTACCAAGCCCTTAAAACCACCATACATGTCCACGTATTGGCTTTAACATGCACAGGGATTCACAGATTGGTAGAAAACTCCGTATGTTTCATGACTGAACATGAGAAATAAGCGAGAGCACTGACAACAACAACAAAAAAGTTTCTGAACATCTGGAATATGTGCATGAAGACCTGGTACGATCCAGTCTGGCATCTCTGTTAATTTTCGAATTGGTAGTATGATAAGGAGGTCTGTTTTCATCACCTAAAAGGAGCTTGAACTGCACACCAGTTTTCTCCCTGCTAATATGTGTGATCTTGTTTTGAGACTTCTGTTAGTAATTTGATGTGGAGCTTGTTTTCCTAGAAGGGTGGCTGGAGGGGTGTGTCATTTAACAGTGGTGTCAGTCTTCGTTAGTTCTGTGAGGTCTTTCGGCAGAGCTGTGAAGAATAACAACAGCGCATCTTTACCTCCAAATCTGCAATTATATGATGAAAAAGAAATTTGAAGCAGCTCATTTGTTTTATCTGAGTCATTGCTGGTGTAAATTACAATGATCAGGGCATTGATTCAGTATGTGAGAGTGTTTGTTAAATGAAAATGTGTATTTATATATGAGCTGTACGCATGGATGTATCTGCAGTAATGTTCATGTGTGTATTCATATGTAAGTGTATAACCAAACACATAGGTTTGAACGTACACTTTTTTAGCAAAGCTCAGTTTGCAATGAATGAATATAGACGTTCGTGCGTGCACATATAATATACTTGAACGCCCATTGGCTTTAACGTGCACAAGCTAAAATTGCTAGCACATGCCATAATTTACATGCCTCACCACTGGATGTGCTAGACGCGTGTGTCATGCACCACGACAGACAATGAACACACTCGGGCAGCGACACACACACAACAGACACACAACCACACAACACACACACACACACACACACACACACACACACACACACAAGACACAACACACACACACTCACACACCACAAGACACACACACACACACACACACACACACACACACACACACACACACACACACACCACACCACACACACACCAACACAAGGCACACACACACACACACACACACACGACACACACCCACACCACACACACACACACACCACACACACACACCACACACACACAACACACCACACACATTGAAGACAACAGCAAGATTTTACTCGGTTCCCCATAATACATGGCGTGAAACAAAATATAGTCGGATGGAAAAAGCACAAACTGAAAATGTTTCTTAAACTAAGTTAGTTTTGATGAATTGAATGAATCAGATTTGTTTGCAGATGGAATAAGATCTTAACTGAAGATACTGATTATGTATTGACAGGGGCAAGGCACTGCTACATCAACGGGGCACGGACAACGGAGTCCAGGTCACGTGAAGGAACTGGGTGGATGCGGCCAACCACAAAAAATGGGGAGTATTGTTCTTGATTTTTTGCTTGTTGTTCTCTCTCGTCTTTACACTTCTTCCAGTGTAGCTGTCCCTTTCTTTCATAGTTATGTGTGCTGTCATAGAGTTTAGTGTTTCCTTGTGTAGAGTTGTGTGGTCTTCTTTCCCAGAGTTTAGTATCGCCTTTCCTCACAAATGTTGTCTTTTACAGGGGGTATAGTTTCTACACTCACAAGTTTGAAATCTCCTTTCTGCGGTACTAGAATCTTCTTTGTTCTCAGATGCTAGTCTTCTTATTCAGGGTTTAGTGTTTTCTTGATTCACAGATGTTTGTGTTCTTTTCTTCAGGAACTAGTGTCCCATATTTTCCACAGCTGATGCTCGTCTCTTTTTTAATTGGGGTGTACCTTTCCTAACTTTCTAGTCTTCAGTGATTCTTTCCATGCATTTTGTTTTCCAGGATTTTGGTCTTCTTTCTCAGAGTATTATGTCTTCTTCTTTCCTAGGATTAAGTGCCACCTTCTTTCCCAGGGTTCTTTTGTCCTAAGATCACGAGTCTTTTTTCCTGGGTTTAGTGTGTTTTTCTTTTACCAGGCTTTAGTGTTTTGTCCTTTCCCAGGGTCCATGCCTTCTTTCCCAGGCTTTATGCCCACAACGTCCGCAGTACTTAGTGCCTTCTTTATTCCACAGTGTTTGGTCTTTCTTCGTTTTAAGGATTCAGTGCCCTCTTCTTTTCCCCACCACAACACAACCCACCCCCATTACACCCGACCACAACACAGCACCCCCACCACACCCTCACCACATCCTCACCACACCACAACACATCACAACACATCACTACCACACTTCCACTACACCACAAAACACGACACACACCACACTACAACACACATCACCACACAATAACACACACCACACCACAACACAATGCACCACACAATGCACCACACACACACCACACCACTCCACAGTACACAACCCCACACCACACATTCCCAACCCCCAACACACCACATCCTCATAAAACACGCCACCCCACCCCACACCACCAAAACATCACATTACACCACACCACACCAGAACACAACACACAACGACACACCACACCATACCAGGGGGTTGGAATAGCTCAGCGGTAGAGCACCGGACTCATAACTCGGTGATCCTGGGGTGGTTGAAATCTCCGCCGGGCCTGTTTCGGTACAGGGGGATTTTTCACTCGGAGTTGGCATTGGTTCTGACTCCATCTCCATTTCAGTCCTTTGAATGAGACTAAACCGAGGTTCACAAGAGTGGGGACTCTGGTATTTTACACTAAGGCCTGTTTGGCCGTGTGTGTTGAGGTCTGAACTGAAATATGCGTGTCCAACGTTCAGACCTAGGGTGTTTTATTGTCCAGTACTTGGCCTTGGTGCTTGTACCGAGGTCTGTGGGAAGTCTTGAAGAGGCTCTCTGGCAGTGGTCGCTTTCTTTTGATGCGTGAAGAGTGTGGTTTTCATTTTTCATTGCCACGTTTTGCGCAGATCTGCACATTCTGTTGCCTCACAGTCTGTCATGGATCGGTGGGGGTCTTCTGTAAGCAGGAACCACAGTGTACAGTGCCTTCTTTGACTACATCTCTCTGTGGGATACAGCAGAAGGCGTTCAGAAACTTCGACTCCCAGGTGGCTTGTCACCTTGGATGGTGGGTTGTTAGGACAGGGAGTCTAGTGCAGAATGGTGGCTTTGGTTAGGCTTTAGTAGTTTGGTGGGGGGGGGTGTTAGGGGTTAGAGGGAGGCCCGTTCCAGCGCATCATTTAGCTCCTGGCAAGACTGAAAGTGTGCAGGATGCTGTGGTGTTGAACTTCTGTGTGGATAAGAAATTTTGGCGTCGCGTAGTTGGAAAAAGGTCTGAATGGATCGGACTGGCCTTACCATGAGATCCATTTTGCGGTGGCATCAGCTTGACCGGCTCCTGCGCGTGGGAGTTTATCAGGGTATAGGGACCCTGGAGGTGTCAGAGCTGTAGTTCATAGAGCAGAGTGCCACTGGCCTTCCTGTGTGACACATGGCTGCTCTGGTTTCTGTGACAGTTGTCTGCGGACCAAAGGTACAGAACGGTGGTACCAGACGAGATACTTCAGGAAAGGCATGCATTTCCTGCAGTGTATCTTGGGATCCCCTGGTACTGTCTGAGTACCCCTTGTTTTGCAGAGAACCTGTCTGGCGGTCATATCAGCGTGGAGTTCACACTGGAGGTCCCGTGGAACTGGCTTCAGTATAGGCCTTGACGTCGGTCGTGTTTGCTGTCGAGGATATCTAAATTTCGTCCCTGATTCGTGGCTGATTCGCGATTCGTGTTACCAATCGGGTCTCTCTTCCACACGGATCTTTCAACAACGCCACTGCATGCCTTTAGTTCTGTTAGTGACTGGATGTTGTGTTGGATTAGTTAAGTAAGTGGGGAGCAGAGGAAGGGTCAGGGGGTACTAAAGAAGCCTGGCTAGAGAAATACGTACATAAAGATGTATATGTACATATTTGTCTCTGGTGTAACCATTGCCATTCATTCTGCGCATTATTCCCTGTTCTGGTGATTCATCAGTCAGGGTGATGGTTCCCGGGAATCAGAGTTGCTGGCTGCCTTCTGTTGTGTTCCATAGATGGATGCAGTTGAAGGAGTTGCTGTGCATCCTGGGACCAGTGTGCAGGGGATGCTTATCTTTTTATGACATGCTTGGGAGCAAGAGAGTTGGAGATATCTTCTTCTTCCTCGTTCGCCATCCCGTTAGATGAGCAGCCCGGTGTCCTCGACGAAGGCTGCCGTCCGTCGCAGTTTCTCCAGGGTGCCGTATAGCTTGGCTTCCACTGCTGTCGTTGTTGGCCAGTACTTTTTCCTGGATGCTGCATACGTGGTACAGACTTGAAGGATGTGGTCAGTTGTCATTGGTCCCTCACCACAAGGGCACTCTCCACTCTGTCCAATGCCAAATTTTGTGTCATGTGGTGGAGCAGGCGATTGTGTCCAGTCCTCAGGCGAAGATCTTGACCTGTTCCGTCGTCGCAGCAAATGGTATGTGTCTTCTGGGTTGTATTTGGGATGCAGGAGGCGCCATTTTATTCCTTGCTGTGCCTTGATGAGTGTCCTAATTTCATCGTATGACACCAGGTTGTTGGCCTGCTCCTTCTGTGCACCGTCTTTTGCCAGAATGTCCGTTTTTTTCGTTGCCTCTGATGCACAGTGTGCTGTTACCCCATTGTATCACCACTTTCTCCACTCTGGCACTCAGGGCAACAAGGGCTGAAGTGAGATGGTTCTGTTCTTTGCAGCGGGAGTTCTTGAGGGCTTGGAGCATGGAGAGAGCGTCAGAGAACACCACCACCTGCCCTGTTGTTCTTTTGGAGTTCTGCAAGACTGTTGTGGCTGCCTCACAGAGGGCTTCTCGCTCAGCTCGGAAGTTGGTGGAGTATTTTCCTGTTGGCATTGCAATTTCTTCATCTCGGTCTTTGTATCGGAGGAAGATTCCAGCTCCACAATCCCTCGTTGCTTCTGTGGCGGAACCATCTGTGAAGAGATGGGTCCAGTCTTCCTGGGGGTACTGGTTGCAGATATACTCCATGGCCAGGGCCTTCCTTTGGGTGTCTGACTGTATTCCTCTCTTCTCCACTCCGGGAATGCTGGTGACGACTGTTGGGAACACCTGCCTCTTCCGAGATGGGTGGGTGACCTTTGCCGGGATAGGCTTTGCTTCATGTTCCATCAAGACTGGGTTTTGTGTTTCAAGGCGTCTTGACTGGTGGATGAAGCTGCCTCTTTTCAACCGGCTCCTGGTGGGTCTGCTCATTCTGTTGGTCATTGGAGTTGGAGGTATGCGTGGATCGGTCATCGGCCAGCTGGGGGTCAGATTGTTCATGTGTCTGGGAAAAGTGGTCATTTGAGCAAGAAGTGTTTTACTGCTCTTGTTCACGCCCTACATTCCCAGGCCAGCCCAGGCCAAACTGGCTCAGGCTAGGTGGCCAAGGCAAGGCTGACCCTTCCAAACCCAACCCCACCCTAACCTACCCTACCCCATAGCCAGCGCCTAGGCCTAGGCCGGCTTAGGCCAAGCCCAGCCCAGGCCAGATTGACCCCCCCAACCCTGACTGACCTTGTCTGACCCTACCCTATCCCAGGCCAAACTGGCCCAGGGCACCACCACTCTACCACGACACCACCCACCACCACCACACCACCACCACACCACACCACACCACCATCACTACCACCACAACACCAACACTACAACCACCACCATACCACTACCACAACCACACCACAACCTCACCACAACCCCACCACCACCCCAGCACCACCACATCACACCACCACCACCACCACCCACACCACACCACACCACACCACCCACACCACCACCTTTCATAAAGGTTAGGGTCCTCTTCTTTCACAGAGCTAGTGTTCTTTTCTTTCATAGGAGCTTGTGTTCTCTCCTTTCATAGGGGTTAGAGCCCTCTTCTTTCACAGGGGCTAGTGTTGTGTCCTGTCATAGGGGTTAGCGTCCTCTTTTTTCCACAAGGGCTAGTGTTCTCTCCTTTTAAAGGTTTTTGCTTCCTCTTCTTTCACAGAGGCTAGTGTTCTCTTGTTCTCTCCTTTTATAGGAGTTAGCGTCCTCTTCTGTCACAGGAGCTAGTGTTCTCTCCTCTTCTTTGGGCTAGTGTTCATTCCTTTCATGGGGTTGGAGTCTTCTTTCACAGGAGCTAGTGTTCACTCCTTTCATAGGGGTTAGCGTCCTCTTCTTTTGCAGGGCTAGTGTTATCTCCTTCCATACGGGCTAGCGTCCTCTTTTTTTCATATGGGCTCGTGTTTTCTCCTTTTATAGATTCAGTGTACTGTTCATTCTTTGTGTGTAGTGTTTAAGTTTATGCTCTTCCTTTCGTATGGATTTTATGTCCAATCTGGCTTGTTAATGACCCTTTGTGTTGTGTTCTTTCATATGGACTATTGTCTGTTATTGAGGTTTCTGTCATCTTCTTTTCCATGGTCTGTTGTCCTTTCACAGGTAGAATGCCTTTCTTGCATAGAGTTTAATGTCCTCTTTACAAAGGGCCTAGTGTCTTTTTTGTGATGACTTAGTGTGTCTCTTTCTATCGCATTCAGTGTCCTTTTGTCCTCTGTATTGTTCTTAGCTCTAGGGTTTAGTATTACCTTTTCACAGAGTTCTACGTGTTTCTCTTATATAGGGTTCGCTGTACTTTCATGGCTTTTGTATCCTCTTTCGCACAATTCAGTGATTTTGAGATTATATGATTGGAAGTATTCTTTCACAGAGTTTAACATATTTTCTTTCTTACAGAATTACTCATTGTACGTCGACTTCTCCTTTCCTAGGGTTTAATGCATCCTTTTCATAGGTGTTAATGTCTTCTTTCTTGATGTTTAGTTAGAATTTTCTTCGAAAGTATTTCAACACAGTTTTTTTGTGGCAGGACCAAACAGGAAGCAGTGCCAGTCTGCCAGACGACCATCAGGATCGCAGACCAGAGAGAAGGTGCCCCACTACTTGTTAAAGTAGTTAATTCGAATGTCGTAATAGTAGCAGAACTGTTACATTTTCATTTTGTTCCCCAATTAAGTAGGTACTTGGAACATCAGTCATACTGTTTCGACAATAAAGATTGTTAAAAGGGTAACGGGTATTTATGACCATCATGGCATTGATCGTTGTCCTTTTTTGTTCTCAGGGGTGTGCATCCCTGCAGTAAAGCACTCAGATTTTTTTGTCTTAATGGGTTTTTAGAAAGAATGTTTGGAATTTACCACAGATCCCAGCTCTCTCTAGACATTCTTTCGCTTGTGTGGTAGACGAAATTTCTTCGACAAAAATATTGTTTAACTGTCCATGTTTTAAAGCACGATATTCAGATTTCCGCAGAATAATAAAAACATTTTTTTTATAAGAATGTTTAAAATACTGTTCACAATTCGATGTTAAACTCTGATGGCCCTTTTCTCATAACGTTTGGTTTCCCCTTCACATCTTTGCCTCTGGCGTGTGCCAAAGTTTTAAGAGTTGGTCAGGTCATGGGAAGTGTCAGTGGATAGACATAGTAGCGATCTGCCCTTAGAGGGATTTAAAAAAATGGACGTATTCTTTGTTTTCTCTTTTTTGTTTTGCTCGCTTGTGCTTTCTTTTGCTTGTTGTTTTGTTTTAATTACTGGTGGACCAAAGGTATTTGGAACACTGATTCCATACTTCTCACTACCAAGCCCTTAAAACCACCATACATGTCCACGTATTGGCTTTAACATGCACAGGGATTCACAGATTGGTAGAAAACTCGGATATGGAGACGAGACAGAGGACAGGTTTTTGGGCTTCCTGGCTTGTGGTTGAAGGGACAGAGCAGGAAAAGCTTATTTCTGCTCTGAGTCCTTTTGCTATTCAGAAGGGCTTTCAGGGTCTAGCAGGTGACCCTCAGTCAGTGAAAAGGCTACGGAATGGCACTTTCCTCGTCCAGTGCAGATCAAAGAGGCAATCGGAGCAGCTGCTGAGGGCAACAAAACTTGTGGACAGAGAGATCCGGGTGACCCCCCATAAGCAGTTAAATTCGACCAAAGGGGTTATTCGGTGCCCGGATTTGAAAGGTGTCTCGGAAGTGGAGATCAAGACAGAACTTGCGTCCCAAGGTGTGACAGAGGTACATAGGGTGACAGTCAAAAAAGGTGCAGAAAGAGTGCCCACCAACACCCTCTTTCTGACATTCTGCAACCCTGTGCTGCCTCGGTCATTAAAGTCGGATACTTAAATGTACGTGTCCAACTGTATGTCCCATCCCCGTTGAGGTGTTTCAAATGCCAGAAGTTTGGACATGTCAGAGACCGCTGTTCTGGGCAGGAGGTGTGTGGTGTTTGTTGCAAGGCAACCCATGATGGGCCGTGTAAAGACCCGGCTCATTGTGCGAACTGCGGTGGCGACCACCCCTCCTCTTCACGCAACTGCCCTGTTTGGGTTCAGGAGTCCACCATCCAAAGAGTGAAGACTGAAAAGAAAATTTCGTTTTTTGAGGCCCGCAAACAGGTTGTTGGCAGTCAGACGTCAACAGTGTCTTCTTATGCTTCCGTTACAAAGAAAGTTTCCACCCGTTCAGTCTGCTGCCAGACTGACAATTTTACTTTCACCAAGACATTGCAAGAAAGACCGTTAAGCTTGGTGGAAGCAAGTCCACCGCCTCCCAACCCAAAGTGGGTGCCCCTGGTGGAGGCAAAAAATCCGCCACCCCTCAGACTGCCCAGCAGTCTACTCCATCTGCTGCTGGGCAGATGAAAAAGCCAACCTCCCGCCTCGAACTTCCTCGAGCAGTGCCCGTGCGGGCAAGGGAGTTCAACCAAGTGTGGAGATGGTGGAGATGAGGAAGAAACCTCCACCATCTCCAAAATCCAGACCTTCTTCACCTGTGGGCAAGTCTGCCAGCAGGTCTGAAGACCCAAACAGTCCAGTGAAACTAAGCAATAAATTTGCTCCACTGAACGCAGACGATGACGAGGAGATGACCTGACTTCTCTCCTGTTCATCCTCTGCACCATGGATAGTAGTAAACTAATCCATTGGAATATCCGTGGCCTAAATTCAAATTTTGAGGAGCTGCAACTTCTGTGTCAAACTGTAAAACCTTCCGTCGTGGCTCTTCAGGAAACTAAAATTCAAAGCCAGAAGACCTTCACTCTTTCTGGCTTTAATATTCTTTCTAAACCGCACAACCATCCACATTGGGACTGTCAGGTGGTGTTGCCCTTCTTTTACACAAAACTTTGCTGTTTAGTCCTGTCGCTCTGACTACCTCCCTTCAGGCTGTAGCTGCGAGAGTCACTCTCCACAAGACTGTTACAATCTGCTCACTGTATCTGCCACCTTCTGTCCCGGTTTGTCGTCAGGACCTTGTCAGTCTGATCGAAGAACTTCCTCGACCTTTTTTGCTGTTGGGTGACTTTAATGGTCACAATCCTCTTTGGGGTAGTGTCAGTTCGTCATCCAGAGGTCTGCTTCTTGAGGATGTCCTTTCAGACTTTGATTTGTGTTGTCTGAACGATGGAGCTCCAACTTACCTCCACTCTTCCACAGGTTCACTTTCGTGCTTAGATTTGTCGATTTGTGACCCCTCGCTGGTCCTGGACTATGAGTGGTCTGTCCATGACGATCTGCACGGAAGTGACCATTTCCCTGTTCTTTTAAAACCCTTATTAACTGAAAACATCTCTGTCTCACAACATCTTAATTATAAGAAGGCCAACTGGAATCTTTTTGCCACCAATATTTTGAAAGAATTCCAGGACACTGATTTTCTTCAGAGTCCAGACCCAGCTGAATCTCTGACTAACACTGTGATAAATGTGCTAAAACCTGTATTCCAATGTCTTCCAATAAACTCCAAATGCCCAAAACACCCTGGTTTAATTAGACTGCCAACAAATTTCAAAAGTTCGCAAACGGGCTCAGCGTCGGGTATACCAACGACCTTCAGGTTCCAACGCTCGAGCCCATCAGAAACTCCGCGCCAAATCGAGACACACTTTCAAAATCAGTAAACGTCAGTCTTGGAGAAACTTTTGCTCCGGGCTGACATCAAAAACTTCAAAGAAAAAAGTCTGGAACATCATCAGAAAAATCAAAGGGAAAAACACCAACCCCTCCATTCATCACTTGAAACTTGCCGATGCTCTGTCACTGACAAAGAAGCTGTTGCCAATCTGTTGGCCTCCACCATCCAACAGAACTCCTCATCTTCAAATAAATCTGCAGCATTTTTAAAAAACAAACAGCTCAGAGAGAAATCTTTATACAATTTCACATCAGACAACTCTGAAGCCTACAATCTCCCTTTTTCAATCAATGAACTGAAAACAGCTTTACAAACCTGCACTGATTCTGCCCCTGGTCTGGATGATATTCATTATCAGGTTTTGAAGCATTTTCCAGAAAGCTGTCTCCAGACTCTTCTTAAAGTATACAACCATATCTGGACCACAGGGTACTTTCCGCCCTCCTGGCGGAAAGCCCTGATCATTCCAATTCCAAAGCCTGCAAAGGACCTTACCAACCCTTCCAACTATCGTCCGATAGCTCTGACTAGCTGCCTCTGTAAGTTGATGGAAAAGATGGTCAACTCCCGTCTGATGTGGAAGCTGGAAACCGATGGCCTTTTGGCCAGTGAACAGTGCGGTTTCCGGAAATACCACTCGACAGTTGACCATCTAATCCGTCTGGAAACCACCATCCGCAATGCCTTTGTCAATAAACAGCATGTGGTCGCTATCTTTTTCGACCTCGAAAAAGCATATGATACCACATGGAAATCAGGAATTCTTCTGGACCTGCACAGACTTGGTTTTCGTGGTCACCTGCCTCTGTTCATACAGAACTTTTTGGCTGATCGACAGTTCCAGGTGCGTGTTGGCACCACACTCTCTGACATCCATGGGCAGGAGTTGGGTGTCCCTCAAGGGAGCATCCTTTCTCCTGCTCTTTTCAGCATTAAAATCAACGACATTGTGAAATCGGTAAGCCAGGGCTCTGAGTCCTCTCTGTTCGTTGACGACTTTGCGCTGTACGCAGTGGGAGCTTCTTACCCCAGCGTACAGCGTCGACTCCAACTTTGTGTCAACAAGATCCAGCAGTGGGCCGAGGAAAACGGGTTTACCTTCTCACGTACCAAAACTCAGTCAATCCATTTTCACAATTTTCGTCAATTTTTTGCTGATCCTGAAATTCGTCTGGACAAGTCCACCATTCCAGCTGTAAAAGAAGCCAAATTCCTTGGAGTTATTTTTGATCAAAAACTCAACTTTCTCAGCCACATTAAAAATCTCAAAACCTCTTGCCAGAAAGCTCTGAATATTCTGCGGGTCGTAGCACACACTGACTGGGGCGCTGATAAGAAAACTTTGCTGCATCTCTACAGAGCCCTGGTCCGCTCCAAACTGGACTATGGTTGTGCTGTGTACGGGTCTGCAAGACCCTCTTATCTGAAACTCTTGGACCCTATCCACCATCAAGGGCTTCGTCTCTGTCTTGGAGCATTCCGCACCACCCCTGTGTACAGCCTGTACGCAGAGGCAGGTGAACCCTCACTGTCCAACCGCAGGCTGAAAATGTCCCTAAATTACTATATCAGACTGTTCTCAGAACCACAGAATCCTGCCTATGACTGTGTCTTTGACCCCCAGTTTCAAAACAAATTCGAAAACAACCCTAACTGTATTCCGCCGTTTGGTGTTCGTATGCAGCCTCACGCGCGGAATGCAGGTCTGGGACCTAGGAGTTGTGTCTGATTTTTCCAAGTTTCCGGATCAGCCTCCGTGGACCTTTTTCACACCAGAGATTCGTTTTGATCTCGCAGCTTTTCGTAAAGAGTCCACCAGCTCTCAGGCATACAAGGCATTGTATGCTGACCTCTGTTCAAAATTTCCATCCTGTCAGAAAATTTCACTGACGGTTCCAAGTCTGAGGATGGAGTGGCCTGTGCAGCCTATTGCCCTGGTGCTCCTTCTCAGATACTGTTAAAACATATACCTCCAGATGCCTCTGTCTATTCTGCTGAACTTACTGCTCTGGTTCTGGCATTGAAAATAATTTCACAATCTACCAAGAGGGACTTTCTGGTTCTGTCGGATTCGCTGTCAGCTTTGGAGGCCATAGCTGGCCGCAACCTTCAGCATCCAGAACTTTTACATTTCTTTGAATTTTTAGCAAGTTGAAAGTGGATGGTTACAACATTATTCTGGCTTGGGTTCCTGGTCATGTTGGCATCGGAGGTAACGAAATGGTTGATCGTTTAGCCAAGAATGCTACAAGAGAGAAATTGTCCAACATATATATCCCCTGCTCAGATCTGAAACCCAAAATTAATGATTATGTGAAAGACCTCTGGCAGGAGGATTGGAATACCAAGACGGATAACAAACTCTTTCGGATCCGTCCAAACCTTAAGGAGTTCCTCCCATCTACGTCTGGTGGTCGTAAAGAGGAAACGGTTCTGTGCCGGCTGCACACCGGCCATTCGTATTTTACTCATTCCTACCTTTTAAAGAGTGAAGAAGCTCCGTGGTGCATTCCATGTCATGTGCCACTCACAATGAAACATATTCTTTTAGAGTGTTGGGACTTGCACGATGTGAGACACAAACATTTTACAGCGGAGTCCATGAAGATCCTGTTCAGGGATGTCCCGCCTGACGTGATCCTTGAATTTTTGAGAGAGATTAACATTTTTCATCTGATTTAAGATTTTACGGAAGAAAGATTTTTAATGAAGTTTCTGGTGCGTTTCTAGAAGATGTCATTTAAAGAGATGTGTGAAAGGTTTTTTTTTTTTTTTTTTTTTTTTTTTTTTTTAATGACTTGTGAGTTGATTTTAACGTGGTGACAGCCCTGATGTGGCCCCTTGCGGTCGGCTGGGCTATAAGCAACATTATCTTATCTTATCTGTATGGTTTCATGACTGAACATGAGAAATAAGCAAGAGCACTGACAACAACAACAAAAAAGTTTCTGAACATCTGGAATATGTGCATGAAGACCTGGTACGATCCAGTCTGGCATCTCTGTTAATTTTCGAATTGGTAGTATGATAAGGAGGTCTGTTTTCATCACCTAAAAGG
>JAMYXO010002018.1:0-5000 GCA_033310375.1 Conus canariensis
GAGTGCTTAGAACACTTTTATAGACAGTTTGAAGGAACTCAGACACTATTTATTATAGATGACTGTTCAGCAGAAAGAGACATAGTTAAAAAGAGAAACACTTTATCAAAACTGGCTTTCAGTGGAAGACATGCTGGGATAAGTGTGTGGATTCTATGTCAAAAATATAACTCAGTTTTAAAAGACTTTAGAGAGCAATTAAAGACTGTAGTTTTATTCCACATGAAAGACAGAGACGCATTTGATGAATGTATGCGTGAAAATGATGTTATTGAAAACGATCAAGAAAAACGAAGGATTAAGCAAAAACTTAAGTCTCAAAAGTTTTCTAAATTAGTGTTAAAAACAGATAATCCTACACATTATGTATGTTTGTAAAGTGTTTACTATTAGAGAACTATAAAATAGGCATTCTGGGTAAGCCGGCGGAGCAACAGCGAAACCGGCTTTAGCCGGTTGGAGCTGGCGGAGGTGGGTGAGCCAGAATGCCTATTTTATAGTTTTCTAGTGCTTTCTTGTGTCCTAATGTCACCTCATGTGGTGAATGAGACAATCGCCCACACACAATTAAACTGTTTGAAAAACGTATAATTACTGCGTGTGGTTAATTACATTTCTTATGTCGAGATTGTGGAGACACGTTTAAGACGTGAAAGACGTGACACCGCTGCAGGAAAGGACGTGAAAACAAAGCTGGTAAAAACCTATCAAGAAACACAATGAGAGAATATGGCATTTGAGTACACCCAGGAACAGGGTATGACAATAAGATTTCATTTGGAATATGAGGATGGATGGCTTTAGTATAGATATGTTTGAAGAAATAAGAAGTAAAGTTGGTTCTGTTGTTTTTTTAGTCTTGGTTTCAAAAAGAAAATACATTTCGGTTGGATTTAATTCGGAATATAAGAATGGATGGCTTAAGTATAGATATATTTGAAGAAATAAGAAGTAAAATTAGGGCTTTTTTTAATCTTAGTTTCAAACAGAAAATAGATTGCGGTTGGATTTAATTCGGAATATAAGGATGGATGGCTTTAGTATGAATGTATCTAAAGTACTATGAGATATCGTTGATATTTTTCCTTTTTCATCTTAATTTCAAACAGAAGATACATTTCGATTGGGAACAGGACAGTCAAAGTCAGCTGGTGTGTGCAGGATGCCACTGGAAAACACCGTGGCTGAAACAGGATGTAAAAAAAAATGGTTTGTAACAAATAGATAGCTTTAGACTTTGTCTCGCCGAGCTCGGATTTAGACACTTTGGTCTTCATGCAAATAAATCGTGGTTTGGAAGAAATATATGTTTAACTTCTTCCCGTCCACCGTGTGGGCACAGTCTTAAAAGACAAGAATAAGTTCTATAGAACTGCTGAAAAGAGTTTACACTGTTTGATTATAAAAAAGGAACGGAAAAGACTTCGTCAGTATCTTGCTTTTAGATGTTAAAGATGTAATGTTATTTCTCGCAAAGTATATTTTCAAAGAAAGAAAAATACCTTGAAAGAAATAGTTGAAGATACCACAGGTCGAACCAATATTTAAAATGTAGTTAGTATTTTGTATACTATACAGATAAACTTTGAGCAGATAATTAAGACAGTGCTACTGAATTGATACACACTGCTCTGGTTTGTAAGTTAACAGGAATGTGCGTGGGTGAAGGTTGGGTGTTTGGGTGTGTAAGTGGGTGAGTGTTGGTGTGTAATCCTTTACATTTGTCTCTGATGGCAAAAGACTCTTGTACAACGGCTAAATCAGGCAAAAAGCTAAATTATGATAATGAATCACGCAAAGGAAAGGGCATCCAAGCAGCAGTTCAAACACGCTTACGGGTTGTGTCATTAACAACTGTTTACCAGAACTATACGAATAAATCATAATTTGGTTTGTGACCATAAAATAACATGAGTTCATTCGAGGGATAATGCCAGACGAATACTAGGCCAACTTCAAACAAGTACAACATCAAATATGTTTTGCTAAAGTAGTGGGTGATATGCATTTGGAATAAGTTTACATAGAAACCTGTAATGCAAAAGTGGGTCAATGGCATACATTTGAGATAAGTCTGTATTGAAGCACGTGACAAATGCTCTGACATAGACAATTACCAAAGCACTGTACTCTACCAGACTTTACAAATCTTGCTGTTCACACTAACTGACACTCGATGGGTCATAGAAATGTCCTCTTCATCCTGAGCACAGCTAATTGAAAGCATGCAATGGATCGCCAGCTACACACACACACACACACACACACACACACACACACACACACACACACACACACGCACGGATGCGCGCGTGCGTGCACACACACACACACACACACACACACACACACACACACACACACATACACACACACACACACACACACACACACACACACACACACACACACACACACACACACACTACGATCTCCATGTGTCTGCCCAACACGTCCTGTCTGTAGACAAACTGTGATCTGAATTCATTACAGTTTTGTCACTCAAACATCATTTGCATGTTTCCCTCCCTCCACATGTTCCAGTCCTCATCATCTTGTTCCAGAGTTCCTGTGGTGTGCATTCATTCACACATGAGTCCAAAAGGCTAATTGTCTCCCTTGGTTGTCTTGCGCTCCCTGTGCGGTCACACAGAATCGGAAAAACTCGTTTCCATGTTCCGTATTCATCCTTCCTCTTCATTGTCGATGTCAAATGAAAAATAGTTTCCATGTTCAATATAGATCCTCTCTGTCCGTTGGCAATGTCAAATGAAAAATAGTGTCCATCTTCAGTATTGATCGTCTCTCTTCATTGTCGATATCAAATGAAAAATAGTTTCCATGTTCAATATAGATCCTCTCTGTCCGTTGGCAATGTCAAATGAAAAATAGTTTCCATCTTCAATATAGATCCTCTCTGTCCGTTGGCAATGTCAAATGAAAAATAGTTTCCATCTTCAGTATTGATCCTGTGTCTTCATTGTCAATGTCAAATGAAAAATAGTTTCCATCTTCAGTATTGATCCTGTGTCTTCATTGTCAATGTCAAATGAAAAATAGTTTCCATCTTCAGTATTGATCCTCTGTCTTCAATGTCCGTGTCAAATGAAAAATAGTTTCCATCTTCAGTATTGATCCTGTGTCTTCATTGTCAATGTCAAATGAAAAATAGTTTCCATCTTCAGTATTGATCCTGTGTCTTCATTGTCAATGTCAAATGAAAAATAGTTTCCATCTTCAGTATTGATCCTGTGTCTTCATGGTCAATGTCAAATGAAAAATAGTTTCCATTTTCAGTATTGATCCTCTGTCTTCAATGTCAATGTCAAATGAAAAATAGTTTCCATCTTCAGTATTGATCCTGTGTCTTCATGGTCAATGTCAAATGAAAAATAGTTTCCATCTTCAGTACTGATCCTCTGTCTTCAATGTCAATGTCAAATGAAAAATAGTTTCCATCTTCAGTATTGATCCTCTGTCTTCAATGTCAATGTCAAATGAAGATCAATCCCAGCGCTTCAGGGTATCTTACAACGGGGCTGCTTTAAAAAGAATTAAACCACCGAGTGAGTTTCAAAATGAGGTGACTGCAGGCGGAAACTGAAACCAATTTTTAAAGGAATTTAAAATAACTCCGCCGGTTTACATGGACAAACAAATTACGAGACAAAGCACGACGCGTTTCGACTTCTTGAGTCTTCTTCAGGCAAGATAAACAACATTCACGACAATGACTACGAAGAATGAGTGATCACTTATCTTCTCAAATTCTGCGCTAGATGGACGTATATCCTGAATTTTCTTTTTCTTGCCTGAAAAAGGCCTGACAGATCGAAACGCGTCGTGTTTTGTCTTGTAATTTGTTTCTCCATGCTAACTGGTGGAGTTTGGGTTTTTTTGTTTGTTTGTTTGTTTGTTTGTTTGTTTGTTTTTGTTTTAATTCGTTTTAAAATTCGTTTCAAAAATACGAAAGGTGAGACATCGCAACATTTCGCACATCAACCCAAAATACAAATAATACCAGACAAGACGTAGCGTGTCAGAACATAAAGCAGGCAAGTATATATTTTGTTGTTGCTGTTAACAATGCTTTCTGGACGTAACAAACAACACATATAAAAATGCAATAAACGATAATCCTCCCCTCACCTCCACTCATAGTAAGTTCTGTGAATTTATTTACATCTATTGAAATGTTTTACTTTGTACCATGTTTTCTGTGTTAAGTTCATTTTGGATTGGACTAAACTGTCGACGCTGTGCGCATGTGCAAGTGTGTGTGTGTGTGTGTGTGTGTGTGTGTGTGTGTGTGTGTGTGTGTGTGTGTGTGTGTGTGTGTGTGTGTGAGCCTGCGTGCATGTGTGTGTGTGTGTGTGTGTGTGTGTGTGTGTGTGTGTGCGTGCGTGCGTGCGTGTGTGTGTGTGTGTGTGTGTGCGTGTGTGTGTGTGTGTGTGTGTGTGTGTGTGTGTGTGTGTGTGTTTGTGCGTGCGTCTGTACATGCGTGCGTGTGCGTGTGCGTGTGTGTGTATGTGTGTGTGTGTGTGTGTGTGTGTGTGTGTTTGTGCGTGCGTCTGTACATGCGTGCGTGTGCGTGTGCGTGTGTGTGTATGTGTGTGTGTGTGTGTGTGTGTGTGTGTGTGTGTGTGTGTGTGTGTGAGTGCGTGTGAGTGTGCGTGTGTGTGTGTGTGTGTGTGTGTGTGTGTGCGTGCGTGTGTGAGCCTGTGTTCGTGCGTGCGCGCGTGCGCGCACATGTGTGTGTGCTTGTGTGTGTGCGTGTGTGTGTGTGTGTGTGTGTGTGTGTGTGTGTGTGTGTGTGTGTGTGTGTGTGGATGTGTGTGCGCGCGCGCATCTGTGTGTGTGTATGTGCGCGCGTGCGCGCGTTTGTGTGTGCGTGTAAACACTAAATCAAGTTTGCTGCCTGGCGATGGCTGTGTTCAACATGAATGGTCATCGTCAGCACCAAGGATAAAGGAGAAGAAAGGAACATCTTCACCATTAAT
>JAMYXO010002018.1:15000-25940 GCA_033310375.1 Conus canariensis
GGGTTAACTAAAACATCGGGTATCATCCGTGACCCATAATGAACATACCTGCTAATTTTCACAAAGATCGGCCAAGTACTTTCGGAGATATTCCATAAAGAAGAAAAAACCGTTACAGGCCGTTACAGCCGTTCGCAACGGCTATAAAGGTAAACTGAAACATCGGGCATCATCCTTGACTCATAATGAACATATCTACACATTTTCAGAAAGATCGGCCCAGTAGTTTTGTCTGGAGCGAGTGGAACACATTTTGACCACGGGCGGACAGACACACAGACAGCATCTCTTCGTTCCCATTCTAAAGTACTCCCTGTTCTATAAGAACTGGGAGTACAACAAAGGTTGAAAGAACAAGAAACGAAAACAAAGAGAAAGTCAGAATAGAGTGAAGTGTGGACACACGAGAGAGAGAGAGAGAGAGAGAGAGAGAGAGAGAGAGAGAGAGAGAGAGAGAGAGAGAGAGAGAGAGAGAGATCATTCTTTCCAGTAATGAAAAGGTAATTTTTATCACGCTTTCTCCTCGCGCTAGAGAGAGAGAGAGAGAGAGAGAGAGAGAGAGAGAGAGAGAGAGAGAGTGTGTGTGTGTGTGTGTGTGTGTGTGCGCGTGTGTGCGCGCGTGTGTGCGCGCGTGTGCGTGCGTGTGTGCGTGCGCGCGTGCGTGCATGCGTTCGTGCGTGCGTGTGTGTGTGTGTGTGTGTGTGTTTGTTTGTGTGTGTGTGTGTGTGTGTGTGTGTGTGTGTGTGTGTGTGTGTCCTTACGACCCCCCTCCCCCTACCTACGCCCCTCTCATCTCACACCACTTCCAGTCCCCTCAGTTCACCGCCCCCCCCCCCCCCCCTCTATTCTCCTTTCTCAACCCTCCCCTACCCCACATTACCCATTAACCCTAACGCCTCATATATGAACGTCGTCTGGTTGGATTAATGGAGTCGTTTGATTTTACTTGAAAGCTTCAATGCTCATCATCAGCATTCTGGTGTTAAGTAGTGATTATCGTCCTGAGTAGTTCAAATGAAAGACTGCCACCATGCAGTCAAGTTCATCCATTTATCCAAACCGTCACTGCAGGTGTCTGTATCTCTCGGGCCTGGTTGACTGCAAACATTGATGACTGCATCAAAGGGAAAACATAGAAACCACTTCACCTAGATCTGTCATCATGAGGACGACAGACGACAGAACTGTCAAGAAGATACCGGCGGACAACCAGACAGTGATGACGGTTCCAGAACAGTGTGGAAGCCAGAATAAGTATCCAAAACAGCCAGTGGAGAGGGGCGGAAAGAAGCCATCTGACGAGGCAAACAGGCAGACGCCCAGACACAGACCCAAATAAACCCACTTCTCTCTAGACGCTTCAACATTCTCGTAGTCCTCTCTTCTTTTGCACAAGAGACAAGAAGACAAATTCACGTGCACCAGGCCACTCTTTCATCACTTTGCTCGTCGTCCGTGCAGAGACAGCAACGACAGGTCAAAGCGAATCATTCCTGCAATACAAAAGACACCCACCCACACACCCATTCCCTCCTTCGCCTCACCACACTCGACCCCCACCCCACACCTACCCCGACCTACTCACCTCCACATTCGCCTTAAAGTTTCAACTTCAAAAAAACAGAATTGATGAAATTAGTAGATTAATGAAATTGAAATGTTCCAGACAGAGACTGAAAAGAAAAACAAATGTGTCAAAATATTGTTTGTCCTGTGTACAGGATGCCCCGCAGCCTCAATGCATTATTGTAATAAGCCTAATAGGGTAAAACTGAGAGAGAGAGAGAGAGAGAGAGAGAGAGACAGAGACAGAGACAGAGAGAGAGACAGAGAGACAGAGAGAGACAGAGAGAGAGAGAGAGACAGAGACAGAGACAGAAAGACAGAGAGACACAGAGAGAGGAGCTGTGGGGTAGATGGACAGACAGAGAGACAGAGAGATAGGAAACGTGGGGTATGAGAAGGGGAAAAAATAACAGAGACAGAGAGAGTGACAGAGACAGAGAGAGGGAGTTGTGGGCTAGACGGAGAGGAGAGAGAGAGAGAGAGAGAGAGAGAGAGAGAGAGAGAGAGAGAGAGAGCGAGCGAGAGAAAGAGAGAGAGAGAGAGAAGGTGTTGGGTAGGAGGGGACACACAGAGAGAGAGAGAGAGAGAGAGAGAGAGAGAGAGAGAGACAGAGAGACAGAGAGACAGAGAGACAGAGTGAAAGAGAGACAGAGACAGAGAGAGAAAGAAAGAGAGAGAGATGTTCGGTAGGAGAGAGAGAGAGACAGAGACAGAGACAGAGACAAAGACAGAGACAGAGACAGAGACAGAGAGAGGAAGGGAGGGGGGATAAAACGCGAAGAGATAAAGGTGGTGAGGGTTGAAATGGTGCAAAACATGGAGTGATAGAAAGGAAATCACGTAGAAGAGAAAACAAAAGAAACAAAGATTGAAACAAAATGTTACAGAGGGACAGAAATGAAGACATAAGAGAAAACAAAAGAAACAAAGATTGAAACAAAATGTTACAGAGGGACAGAAATGAAGACATAAGAGAAAACAAAAGAAACAAAGATTGAAACAAAATGTTACAGAGGGACAGAAATGAAGACATAAGAGAAAACAAAAGAAACAAAGATTGAAACAAAATGTTACAGAGGGACAGAAATGAAGACATAAGAGAAAACAAAAGAAACAAAGATTGAAACAAAATGTTACAGAGGGACAGAAATGAAGACATAAGAGAAAACAAAAGAAACAAAGATTGAAAACAAAATGTTACAGGTGTAGAAATGAAGACAATAAGTGGAAAAAAGGCCACTGGAAACAAGCCAGGTTGGAAAAAAAGGGGGAAATTCGAAGGAAATAGGACGGAAGAAATGACAGGATGGGGGTGCGGGGGGGGGGGGGGGGGGGGGGGGGGGGGGGGGGGAGACGAAAAGGAATGACGACAATAAGAGAAGTAAAATTGAAATGTTCCAGACAGACTAAAAAGAAGAAAAAAAAAAGAAAAACACACCCAAAAACGGAACTTTCAAGTGAAATTCAAACTTTATCCTTTAGATGCTTTAATTTTTTTTTTTAATAAAAAAGGAAAAGTTGGACAATCTTGCAGACAGTTTTTTTTTCTCTTCTGACACAGAACACAGAGCACGTGATCAGAATGAGATATGTAGCAGACTGGTTCAGACAGATGCCAGTATTACGCAGTTCCCTCAGTGAGTTTGGTCAACTTTAAATTAAAGAGTTTCAAAAGAAGCAATATTTGTTCCACCACACGATACAGACAAACAGATTACAGAACAAAACGCAAGGCATTTCATCCTCTTGGGTCTTCTTCAGGCAAAAGAAAACAACAACAAACAAACAACATTTAGGACAATGAAAACGAAGAACGGGAGACCACCTATCTTCTCACACTCGACGCAAAATGGCTGTTGGATGACAACGAGGCTATTGACGACAGCGATGAAAATGCTGCAAAGGTAACTATTACCACTCTTGTTTAAATTAAAACCAATCAAGAAATAAAAAGAAAAGAAATATTGAAAGAAAAGGGAAGAAAAACAGCGAGAAGCAACAACAGAGAGAGAGAGAGAGAGAGAGAGAGAGAGAGAGAGAGAGAGAGAGAGAGAGAGAGAGAGAGAGAGATTCTACTCGCACGAACGCACGCACACAAGCACACGTGCACTTCATGGAGAAGAATGATAATAGTTATCTTTGCAGCATTTTCATCGCTGGAAAGTAGAATCACTCTCTCTCTCTCTCTCTCTCTCTCTCTCTCTCTCTCTCTCTCTCTCTCTCTCTCTCTCTCTCTTCAACACACACACACACACACACACACACACACACACACACACACACGTACACACACAACACACACGCGCGCACGCATGCCACACACACACACACACACAACACACACACACACACACACACACACACACATACACACACACACACACACACACACACACACACCCCACACACACACACACACACACACACACACACACACACACACACAGATGCACTCGCTAGAAATAAGGGTAATGAGTGTTGCCTTTGTATCTTCCTCCTCCTCCCCTCTCTCTCTCCCTCTATCTCCTTCCCTCTCTCTCTCTCTCTCTCTCCCCTCTCTCCTCTCTCTCTCGCCCTCTCTCCTCTCTCTCTCTCTCTCTCTCTCTCTCTCTCCTCTGTGTCTCCCAGTGCAGTTTGTGATATAACCCTGTTCTTGGCTGGTACTGTAAGATAAATCAAATATCCTGGTAAAAGACAGTATCGTAAGGAAATGTTCCCGTAGAATTCATAGCACGCGTATTGCAGGAAAGTCTGGAATTCGATGTGCTGTAAACTGACAGATTATATCAAATGTATCCGAGGAGCAATACAAGGCCATATTTTTTATTAAGTAAAAAATGATCGGAACTAGAGGTGATCGGAAACGAGAAGCATGGAACAACATTAATATGTGGTGAATTTAAAATGTTCATATTACTTTTAGCAGATATTCAGGACCTCCTGCCTAAATCAATATTTTGATCACAGACACAATCGAACAGTCTACATAGGGCAGCATTAGAGCTATAGCTACGCTTGATTATGAGTGAAAGTAGCATAAGCGCACTTTGTAGGTATGGATATTTAAAAAAACTTGACAACATTGGACTTAAGATGAGATCCGTATGGCCATTGTGAATCTTTATTAACATAATATTCAAGTCGTGTTTCGCAATGTCGTATCAGAATCTTGCCAGCAGAACCAAAACAAGTTTGTTCATGTTTATTACGAAAATCATTTAAGCTGAATTGTGGTTCAATTTTGTTTTAATACAGCCAACTGCTCAATATGGGGCTGAATTATGGGGGTCTAGTATTGCAGCTTGCCACAGTAAAATGGCACATCTCCTTGCTCTTGAACGAGTTTTAAATCAAACGTCAATGATTTCGTATACGGACAGACAACTAGATGCCCCATGTACATACATTCTACCCTAAGGTGTGAACAATATTCGATGAAGCTGACAGTAATAGATGAGTCAAGATTACAGCGAGAAGCAGATATAACTTTCTGAGGTTTTGATTCCGATAAAAAAGATAATTTGGGCATCTACAATTCGTTGTAATTCATGCATACTTGGCTTGGGGTTTGTATGGCGGAACTGTTTTTTGTGAGGGAGTGTCACTGACTATAAAAAAAAAATATTAGTCTACCACTGACGGCAAGAATGAGATGTTCATGTTATGACCAGGCTAAGATTCAGTTTAGATAAAACTTCTTTCGCGAACGCTGTTGATATAATGTTAAATGGGCAAGCGACTTAAAATAACTACAAGAAGATTCAGACTTGATAATTTCAAAAATTGGTGAACTTTAATACTAATACAGCACACGTCTTTCAGTTCATCAGATTTGAGATTTTTAACCCTTTTTTCATTATGTAAAGAAGCAGAAGAGAAAGAGGTGGATTTCGTGTCATGCTGTCCAGAATACTAAATGATATAATACTACAGTATGCACATTAAAGTACAAGAAATATCATAGCCCTTTTCTTTTTGAACTACATTTTCTGCTAGCATAATAAAATGAACGAACAACCTGAAATCTCTTCATTTATTTATTAAAGTGATTAAGCTACAATGTGTTTTTGTACTCCCTGTTGTTATGGAACAGGGAGTACTTTACAATGGGAACGAAGAAATGCTGTATGTGTGTCTGTCTGTCCGTCCGTGGTCAAAATGTGTTCCCCTCTCTCCAGACAAAACTACTGAGCCAATCTTTCTGAAAATTTGTTCGTATATTCATTGTGGGTCACGAATGATGCCCAATATTTTATTTTACCGTTACAGCCGTTACTAGCGGCTATGGCGGCCCATAACGGTTTTTCTTCTTTATGGAATATCTCAGAAAGTATTGGGCCGATCTTTCTGAAAATTTGTGGGTATGTTCATTATGGGTCACGGGTGATGCCCAATATTTTGTTTTAACGTTATATCTGTTACTAAGGGCTATAACGGCCCATAACGGATTTTCTTCTTTATGGAAAATCTCAGAAAGTACTGGGCCGATCTTTCTGAAAACTTGTAGGTATGCTCATTATGGGTCACAGATGATGGCCGATGTTTACCAGAATAGCTGTTACTAACGGCTATAACGGCCCAAAAGGGTTTTTTTCCTCTTTATGAAATATCTCACGCGTATTCAAGATAAGCTGGGAGTACGTTTATATGCTTTGCATCTTGTTGTTTCTAAATGTTTTCAGTTTGGTCAAGTGAATGATGTCACAGTTTGGAATGATTGTTCAGCTGCATCACTTTCATGATGGACAATGGCCTAAAATAAACATTTCGCTGTTTTTCTGTCTCTGTCTCTGTGTCTCTCTATCTGTCTGTCTGTGGGTCTGTCTGTCTGTCTGCCTGTGTGTCTGTCTGTCTGTCTGTCTGTCTGTCTGTCTCCCCCCCCCTCTCTCTCTCTCTCTCTCTCTCTCTGTTCTTCCATCTCAACGATTTCTTGTCGTCGTTGTCGTCGTTGTCGTCGTTGTTGTTGTTGTTGTCGTCGTCGTCGTCGTCGTCGTCCTCCTCCTCCTCCTCCTCCTCCTCCTCCTCCTCCTCATAACAACAAAAACACCAACGAAAACAACAACAACGACGACAAGAACTGCCACAGCTGCTGCTGCTGCTGTTGGCTCTACTACTACTACTACTAACGACGACGACGACAATGACGACAAAGACAACGACGATAGCAACTACTACTACAAAAACTACTACTACTACTACTACTACTACTACTACTGCAGTTCGCTGCTGCTGCTGCTGCTACAACTACTACTACTATGCTGCCGCTGCTCCTGCTATTACTACTACTACTACAACTACTATTACTACTACTACAACGACTACTATTACTGCTACTGCTACTAAGACTACAACTACTACAACGACGGCTACACACGACGACTGCTACGATTGTGACTACGACTACGACCATTACTACTACTTCTATTATTACCTAGACGACGACGGCGACGACGACTTGACACAATGATGACGAGGAGGGTACTTCCTTTTTGTTCATCTCTCTCTCTCTCCTCTCTCTCTCTCTCTCTCTCTCTCTCTCTCTCTCTCTCTCTCGTGTGTGTGTGTGTGTGTGTGTGTGTGTGTGTGTGTGTGTGTGTGTTTGTATGTATGTATGTTTATATATGCGTGTGTTTGTATATCCTTCTGTGCTTGCGTGCGTGCACGCGTGCGTGTGTGCGTGCGTGCGCGCGCTTGCTTGTGTATGTGTGTTCGTTTGTGTGAGGAGGGGAAAAGACATGGGTCTGCGCAATTCACCTAAGTCAGTAAACTTTCTGGCGACTAGTACCAGCCACTTCAATTTGTTGCCAGCTCATTAGGTGCTCAAGGGGAGCTACTCCCCAACAGCAACCTAACCTGCTTAGCCAGAAAATGACGTCACGTATCGAAGCGGCAGTAAGTCTACAAAAGTAGGGAGGAGGGAGAAGGGGGGGGGGGGGGGGGGGGGCAGAAGAGGGTTGGGTGGGTGGGGAAAAGTTGATGTTCAAAAAGAAAAAAAAAAAGGTCTAGAGGGAAAGCCTGTCCCTATCCATTTGCCTACTGGCGAAGAGTTAGTTTGAGAGTTGGACGGGAAGAGGGGTGCGAAGAGGAATGGAGCAGAGTGGTTAGGTTAAAAAAGGGGCAGGTAGCGGAACACCCAGCGTGTTTTGTTTCTGACCAAGGCAGCAAGAAAGCACTACATTTTCTGACGGTGTCTTATCTACTGAGATGTTCAGTTTGATGTTTGCAAAGGCAGTTTGGTTGCATCTGGGGTGGAAATAGCTCTCGCTGCTTGAGTCACTGCATGTGGTGGTTTTAAAAGTGATCTATCCCTCTTCACTGGGTTCTCCATTTTTTCCACTCACAGTGAAACATATTCTTTTAGAGTGTTGGGACTTGCTTAATGAGAGACTTAAGGATTTGACAGCAGGCTCCATGAAAACCTTGTTCAGAGATAATCCCACCTGATGTGATCTTCGAGTTTCTGAAAGAAATCAATATTGTTCATCTCACCTAAGAATCTGCACAGGAAAGATTTTTAAACTAGATTTCTGGTGTTTTTCCAAGGTGTTTTTTTAAGGGTTGTGTGAATGAGTTTTTGTTTTTGTTTTGTTTTGTTTGTTTTTTGAATGAATTGTGAACTGACTTCAACGCGGTGATAGCCCTCATATAGCCCTTTGCGGTCGCCCGGGCAATAAGCAGCATCACCTTCCCTTAATTTGCCCGCTGAATTGGGGAACAGTGGGCGACAATCAGGGTACAGTCGCATGTTAGGCAAGCTGCTGCAAAGAAAGAGTTGCTTCCCCTAGCTAGTCGGGACTGATCTCTGTCAAGAGCCTTACCTCGCTAATATCATCATTCCCAACGTCGGTTTCCCTGTCACTGTTGTTCTGACTACTCGTTTCTGTCTGTCTGTCTGCCTGTCTGTCTGTCTGTCTGTCTGTCTCTGGGCATAGTGTAAAGAAGTGTTGAGTTCATCTATTCACCCTCATTAAGATACCGCAGTGAGTAATATAACTTCTTTATCACGGTAGAATTGAATACGAGAGTTTCTAACTGCTTTCTCCTGGGAGACGATGTCACCATAGTATAGCACCGCTCTGTTCAGCTACATGTGACAGCCCAACACGGAGCCAGTCTTCTAACTCGTGGAGATATTTCACTGATGGAGGCGGAACGAGACAATGTGGGACATGCTGGTGCATGTTGGAGAGAGTGAGAGGGACAGGGAGAGAGAGAGAGAGAGAGAGAGAGAGAGAGAGAGAGAGAGAGAGAGAGAGAGACGGACGGACAGACAGACAGACAGACAGACAGACAGACAGACAGACAGACAGAGACAGAGACAGAGACAAAGACAGAGAGAAGAAGAGAGAGAGAAGAAAGAGAGAGAGAGAGAGAGAGAGAGAGAGGGGAGAGAGAGGAGAGAGAGAGTGAGAGAGGAGAGAAAGAGGGAGAGAAACAGGAGGATGGAGAGAGAGAAGAGACAGAGACAAAGACAGAGAGAAAAAGAGAGAGAGAGAGGAGGGGGTGAGAGAGACAGAGACAGAGACAAAGACAGAGACAGAAACAGAGAAGAGAGAGTGTGTGTGAGAGAGAACTCAAACTCAACTCAACTCAAATAGTTTACTTGCAAAGGCCACGACCTATCTGCAAGAGGTCAGAACAAAAGTAGTACACACACGCGCTCGGCGCGTATGCTGAAAATGAGAGAGAGAGAGAGAGAGAGAGAGAGAGAGAGAGAGAGAGAGAGAGAGAGAGAGAGCAAATGAAGAGGGGCGGGGGGGGAGTGAGGGGGGTGTAAATGGAAAATGCTGAGTTGGTCTTTCCGTCAGTCAGTGGTCATTTTGTTGTTGTTGTTGTTGTTGTTGTTGTTGTTGAAGGAACTGTGTCCTACTCCTGCCTTTCTAAGAACTGCATATGCAGAAAAAGATCGGGGGGTGGGGGGGGGGGGGTAGGGGTGGGGGAGGGGGGTCCTTGGTACGAAGAAGCATCGTTTGGACTGAACGAATACACAGGCTGACAGTCTGTCTAGTTTTCTTTGTATCTTTTTTTTTCTTCTTCCTCATTTCCCTAGTATTAGTGTTAGTTCTATTATGATCATTATTGTTATCAATATCATTGTCATTAAACAAAATCCTTTTTAAAAGAATCATATGTCTGTATCATGTTTTTATTATCAGCACTTCCACTACCATTACTGCTGCTTTAGTTGTTAGGATTATCATCATTATCATCAATACGATTGTTATTATTGATATTACCATCACTACCATTAACATCACCATCGCCATCACCACCAAGACCTTTGCCACGGCATCCATGTTGTTTAAGAATCCTCTAACCCACTCTCCTTTCTCCCATACTACGACTGTTATTGCCATATTATCACCAAAAGTGGTAGTAATCCTGTCTATATTTATTTATTTTTTTAAATATTTTGATCATCATCATCACGATTATCATTATTCCTATCAGTAATACAATTAACATCATTACTACCTCGACTCACACATTGTCTCCTTCTTGACAGCCTCGTTTTCATTCAACGCCCACCTTGTGCTGAAGTGGATGAAGATAAGTGATTGCTCGTTCATTTTCGTTGTCCTGAGTGTTTTGTGTCTTGCCTGAAGAAGACCTAAGAGGTCGAAGCACGTCGTGTTTTGTCTTGTGATTCGTTTGTCTACGTTTTCTTAGCGGTTCGCTATTAATTACATTTAAAATCTGTTTGCATTTATCATCACCACCAGAAGCGGCAAGTCCTTGTGTGAGAGTTAAGAGTTCGTTCACTCTTCCGTCATTGTGCAACTGATTATCAGGCTGAAGTGAATGGACATGCTTGGCGTCTTGGCCATTTGTCGTTTGTTAGAAGATGCCGTCACGTTTTGAATTAGAAATGACAAAATGTTGAAAGGATTTGTGAGGTGATATTGTTCAATGGCAACAACAGCAATAACAAGATTACCAGCAGCAGCAGCAGCAACACCAACGACAACATTAGACAATCACCACCATCGTAATCGTCATTACAAAGTGGCTATAAAACCGTTCTCTCTCTCTCTGTCTCTGTCTGTCTGTCTCTGTCTGTCTGTCTGTCTGTCTGTCTGTCTGTCTGTCTGTCTGTCTCTCTCTCTCTCTCTCTCTCTCTCTCTCTCTTCTCTCTCTCTCTCTCTCTCTCTCTTCGGTGCCACTTTTGCGTTGAGGCATTACACCAACGCCGTCCAAACCACAGTCCCGGAACCACAGTTACACAGGGAACAGTCGAAGTCAAGTCGTCATGAGGCAACCTACCAGAGGAGACACTGCATTGCTGCCGAGTCATTCCAGTGGTGTTCAGTAATGCCTGCCTGGTCCATAACATGCAGGACACCATTCACTAAGCCCTCTACCCCCCCCCCCCC
>JAMYXO010002019.1:0-25938 GCA_033310375.1 Conus canariensis
TTCCCCCGCACTTGTCTTCTTTTTTTTTGGTTTTTTTTTTTGTTTTTTTTTTTTTTTTTTTTTTATTTCTCAAATAAAAATGGCCCTTTTTTTTCAGTTAACAGCACTTTGTTGTGTTTTTGGTTTTTTTGGGAAAAATGGGAAAAAATGGGGAAAATGGGAAAAAGGGAAAAAAAAGTGGGGTTGATCCCCGCACTGAAAACGTCCCCCCCCCTTTTTTACTGATTTCAGTTAAAAATGGATGTCCACTGTGAAGGGGAGAAAGCCCCTTTTTTTCCCCTTTTTAAAATTTCTTTAAAAAGGTTTTAAATTTGGGGCCCCCCGGCAAAACCAAAATGTGTGGATAGAAAACAAGCGGTTTCTTCAAAATTGTTTTTTTTTTTTTTTTCCTGTTCCGCCGTGGAGAGCTGACATACACGTACCCTTTTTTTCTGGGGGGGGAAAAGGCTGGTATCTTTTTAACTGGAAAAAGGGGGGCTATTCCCCCCCGAGTGCGAAGTCCTCCTTTCCCGACAGGTCCCCCCCTCCCCTTTTCCCCAACCTTTTTTTTTTTTACTTTTTGCTCCCTTTTTTTTTTTTGGCCCCTTTTTTTTAAAAAGTGGGGTTTTTTTTTATACACGCAGAGTCCAGGTGTTTTTTTCACTTTTTCAAACATAGCAAAACACATTTTTTATTTCAATGCATGTTGTATACTTTTGTAATGAAAAACCCCCTTTTAAAAAAAAAAAAAAGAAAAAAAAGAAACCACACTTCAAAAGGGCTTTAAACCCCATTTAAAACAGAACAAAAACAAAAAGGCAATCTTTAGACCTGTAACCTTTTTTTTCCCCCAAAAGTGGGGCCAATGCAAAAATCACACTTTTTATAGACTTAAACGCGTAAAAAAGAAAACCAAAAACAATGTAGGTTCTTTCGATGTAAAAACTTATTCCTCCAAAAGGGGCCAAGTCAAAAGAAAAGGGATAAAATATACAAAAAAATTGCTTAAGGGCAATTTTTTTTATTTTTCCCCACCGTTTTATTTTGGGGTTTTCAAAATTTTTTTTTTTGATTTTTTTGGGCGGTCCCCCTTCATACTATGGGGGAAACTAGCAAGTTTTTTCTGTCCCTCTTTGTTTTTTACTATTGTCCTTTTTTTTGGGGGGAATCTTACTGAAAAATTTTAAATTTTAATCGACTTTTTTATAGCCAAAAGTCTAAAACCCTTTAAAATTTTGAATGCTAGACCCCTTAAAAAAAGTCAAAAGCTACACTTTTGAAATTTTTTAAGACCCCCTTTGGGTCTTATCTGTTTTCCATTTATTCTGGTTTCCCCCCTATACCCCCCCAGTCCCAAAAACAAACCTTTCCCGGGAGTCTCATTTAAAAAGAGTCCAGAGAGCCTGTAGGGACAGTATTTTTTAGGGGGTGCTCCCCCTGTATCTTACAGAGTAAAATGACGTCCCCCCCCCTTCTTACAGCTCCCCATGGGAAAAAAACCCCAATGGCATCCGAAATGTTTTTTCCAAAAAAACTTCTAAGGAAAAAGGGCGGGAAATTTTCCGGCATTGTACCGTGGTTGGGAAACCCCCCCGTCCCCCGGGGTTTAGAGCTTTCCCTGCCAAAACTGTGAGTACACCAAGCCCAAAAATGCGGTTGAACTCCCCCGGGAAAGACCCGTGGGAAAAAGTTTTTTTTTTTTGTTTTTTCATAATCCTAAGCGTCATTATTTTGCCCCTGTCTGTTTTTTTTTTAAATTTAGAATCTTATATAAAACCAAAGTGAAATTTTTTTGTATGTTTAAAACCCAAATACTATGCCCCGGAGTGAAAAAGGGTTTTTGAAAATTTCCCCTTTTTGCCCATTGTGACCCCGGGAAAACCAAGGGGAAAACAGAGAAACAGCCTTTTAAACCCCTTTTTTTTATTTTTAAATTTTCTATGGAACCAGTTAATACCTCCTTGTTTTTCCCAAAAACTTATAACCCAAAAGAAATTTTTTCCCCCTTTTATTCCGGATTTAGAGAAAAAAAGAAAAAAATGTAAAAGCCCAGAACTGCCAAGTATGCCGTAGAAACCAGCCAGAATAGAGCGGGCCCCACCACTTTTTTTCCCCGGTGTAGGGGCCTCTGCTCCATTCCCCTTTCCCCTAAACACTTCCCCCCCCAACGTTTCCGGGCCCATGACGTGTAAAAACCACCCCACACAACTTTCGTGAAATTTCCCCAAAAACGCTTATGCCCCAGAAAAACCCATTTTTTTTCCTGGCGCAGGAAAAAGGAAGGGAGGGATTTTGTCTGCCCGGTTTTTTTTTTTTTGGGGGGGCAGGAAAAAAGGGTTTAAAAGGAAATTTTTTTCCCCCGCAAACCGGAAAAAAAATAAATTGTAAAAAGGGTGAAAGATTTTTTAAAAAAAAGGGGGCCCCTTTTTAAAGGGGTTTTTTTTTTGAAAAATAAAAAACCAAAACCAAATTTTTGGGGAGTAAAAAAAATGGGTACAAAAATAAAGTTTTTTTTTTTTTTAATTTGTTTAATTTTTTTTTATTTTTTTTTTTTTTTTTTTTTAATTTTTGGGATCCCAAATTTAAAATTTTTTTGGGTTTAAAAATTTCCCAAATTGGGGGTTTTTTTTTCCCCGGGGAAAAAAAAAAAGGTTTTTTTCCCCAATCTTTTTTTAAAAAATGGGGCCCCACCCCTTCCCCAATTTTTATTTTTTGTTTTTTGGGTTTCCCCTTTTTTTTTGCCAAAAACCCGGGGAATTGAAAACCCTTTTTTTTTGGGGGTGGCCCCTTTTTTCCCCCTTTTTTTATCCCCCAAATGTTTTTTTTTTGGTTTTGGGGGTGTTGGGAAAAACGTGGGGGGGGCCGGGGGGTAAAAATGGGAAAGTTTAAAAAGGGGGGGGCCCCACATGCCCTAAAAGCCCCCAAAGGCCCTTTAAAAAACCCGCAAAAAAAGTTTTATGGTTTTTTTTTCCAATTTTTTTTGACAAATTTTAAAACGCCTGTTTAACCCCCAAACCCCCCCCTTTTTTGTTTTTTTCAAAAGGCCCCCCCGTTTTTTACAAAAGGGGAAAAAAAAGAAAAAATTTGGGCCCAAAAAAAAATTTTTTTTCCCCGGGGCCCCGGTTTGGCCCCCCCCCCCAAAAAGTAAAAAAAGAAACTTTTTAAGGGGAACCCCCGGGCCCCCTTTTTTTTGGTTTTTTTTTTTTTTTAAAAAATTGGTGTTTGGGCCGGGGGGCCCCCCGCCCTTGGGAGCCAAAAAGGGGTTTTTTTTTTTTTTAACCTTTCCCCCCTTTTTTAAAGGGGTTTTTTTTTAAAAAAAAAAAAAATTTTTTTTTTTAAAATTTCCCCCAACCCTTCCCGGGTTTTTTTTGGCCCCCGTAAAAATTTTTTAAAAGTTGAAGTTTTTTTAAAAAATTTTTTTTTTTTACTATTAACAAAACCCAAAGGGTTTTTTAAAATTTTTTTTCCCCCAAAGTTTTTTTTTGGGGGGAAATTGGGAAAAAAAACAAACCCCTTTTGGCTTTTTGGGTTGGGGCCCCCTTTTTCCCCCTTTTTCAAATTTGCATTGGGCCCAAACCCTGTTTCTTTGGGAAAAAAATTTTTCCCCCCAAAATTTTCCCCCCCCCAGCCCCAAAATTGTTTTAAAAATAAAAAGAAAAAAAATGTTTTTTTTTTGGGGGGAAAAAGACTTTGGGGGGAAAAAAACCCGATGTAAAAAAGTTTTCCTTTAAATGTCCCCCCCCCCCCCCCCTTAAATTTTTTTTTGGGGGATTAAAAAAATGGGAAAAATTAAAAAAGGGGAAAAAATTGCCAAAAATGGTTTTTTTTCTTTTTCCCCTTTTTTGGGGTTTTAAAATTTTCCCAAAAATCCAAAGGGGTAATTTAAAAAATTGACCCAAAAAAAACGGGAATTTAAAGTTTTTTTTCCCTTGGGTTTCGCCTCCCACCATAATCCCCCCGTTCCCCCCACTTTTTGTGTTTTTCAAAATTTTTTTGTTTTCAACCCAAAACATTCCCCCGTTAAAAAGCCCTTTAAAAAGGAAAAGGCAAATTTTGGCCTTTTTTCCCCCCCTAAAAAATTTAATTTTAAAAAAGAAGGAGGAAAATTTGGTCCCCTCCCAAGAAAAAGTTTTTTTTAGAAAAATCTTTTTAAAAAGGGAAAAGGTTTTTTTTTTTTGTTCGTAAAAATAAATTTTTTTGTTTTTGCCAAAAGGGGGAAAATTTCCCCCCCAAAATGGGGGTTTAATTAAAGAATTTTTTTTTTTTCCCCCCCCCCATGGGGGCTTTGCCCCTAATTTTTTAAAAAATTTTTAAATGAAATTTTTTTGGTTTTTTTTTCCTTTTTTGGGGAAAGAAACAAACCGGGATGTGGGGGGAAAAGAAAAATGTTTTTTTCCCTTGAAACCTTTTTTTAACAAAAACCCCCGGTGGCCCCCCCGGGGGAAAAAAAAAAAAATGGAAAAAGTTTGGGGCCCTTTTTTTAGTTTGGGGGGGGGGTTTTTTTTTTTTTCCCTTTTAAAAACAAAAATTTTAATTTTCCCCCCCCCCCGGGGGGGGGCCCGAAACAAAAGGTTTTTTTTCCTTTTTTTTTTTTTTCCTTTTTTTTTTTTTTGTTTTTTTTTGTTTGGGTTTTTGTCCCCAAAAAAGTTTTTAAAAGGGAATTTTCCCTTTTTAAAATTCCCCCGAATTTTTTTAAAAAACACCCCCTTTTTTTTTCCCCCCTTTAAAAATTTTTTTTGAACCCCGAAATCCCCCCTAAAATTTTTTTTTCATCCAGTATTTTTTGGAGGGTTAAAAAGGCCTTTTTAAAGGGAAAAGGGGAAAAATTTTTGGGGAATTTTGGGGGATGGGGAAAAAGGGTTTTGGGGAAAAAGTTTTTTTTGGGAAAAGGGCCCAACCCGTTGGGTTTTTTTTTTTTTTTTTTGTTTTTTTTTTAAAAATTTTTTTAGAAAAAATTTAAAAATTAAAAAAAGGGGTGCTCCCCCAAAAAACCCCAAAGGGCCCCCAAAAAAAGGGGACCAAAATTTTCCAAATTTCCCAAAAAAATTTTTTTTATTTTTTTTTAGTAATTTTGGGGGTTTTTTTGTTTTTTTTAAAAAACAGTTTTTACAGAAAAAGAGCCCCCTGAATTTTTTTAGGTTAAAAACCAAATTTAAAAAATTTAAAAATTTTTTTTTTTCCCGTTTTTTTTTTGAAAAAAACCCCCAAAGGGTTGGGGGGCCCCTAACCAACCCTTTACCAGCAAGATCCCCTTTTTTTATCCCTTAATTTTTTTTTTTTTTAAAAACATTTAAAATTCCCCCCCCCCAAATGGGGTTCCCCCTTTTTAAAAATTTTTTTTTAAAAGTGCCCAGATTTTTAATTTTTTCTTTTGTTTTTTTTTTTTCCCCTTTTTATAGTGGAAAAAAAACCCGTTCCCTGCAATTTTTTTTTTTTACCCAACTGCTTTTTTTTTTTCCATTTTTTTTTTTTTTTCTTCTAATTTGGGGTTTTTTAAAATTTGGGGAAAATTTTTCCCCCTCCCCCTCTTTTAAAAAATCAAAAATTTTTTTAAAATTAAAAAAATTTTTTTTTGCGCCCGAAAGGGGTTTCCCCCAGATAAAAAAAGAAAAAACCAAAAAACCCCCGGGTTTTTTTTTTCCCCCTAAAGAAAATTTTTCCCGGGTTCATTTTCCCCAAAATTTTTTTTTGAAATTTAAAAAAGCAGAATTAAATTTCTTTTAAAGGGGGAAAAAACATACCTGGAAAAAAAAAAAACCTTTAAAAAAAAAAAAGTTCCCTTGGGGTTTTTCAAAATTTTAAAAGGTTTTTTTTTTTTTTTTGGGGAAACCCACCTAAACAATTCTTTTTTTAAAAGGGGGGCCTTTTTTTTTTTTTTTTTTTGACTAAAAGAAACGTTTTGGGGTTTCTCCCCCCCTAGCCTCTTAAAAAAAAATGAAAATCCCCTTGGGTTTTTTGTTCAAAATAAATGGCCCCTTTTTTTTTTTTTTTTTTTTTTTTTAAAGCCATGGCCCAAAAAAGGGGGAAAAAAAAACAGTGGGGGGCCCCCCCAGGCCCCCCAAAATATAGGGGGGGGGGGAACCCAATTTTTTTGGGGAAAAAAAAAAGCAGGAAAAAATTTTTTTTCCCCCGAAAACCCCTTTTTTTAACCATAATTTTTAAAGACTAAATCCCCCCCGGGAAAAGGGGAAAAAAAAAAAATCCCCCCCCTTCAGTTTTTTTAAATTGGGTTAAACCCGTTTAAAAAAACCCCTTTTTTTTCCCCGTTTTTAATTTTTTTTTGTGGGTTTACAGTAAAAAAAACATAACTTTTTTTAAAAAAGGGTATTGTCCCTTTTTTTTTTTGGAAAAAAATTTTTCAAAAAGGGGTTTTTTTTTTAAATTTTTTAAAAGTTTAAAAATTTTTCCGGAAGAAAAAGGTTTCCCAAAAAAAACCCCCCCCATGGGAAAAATTCCCGAAATTGGCCTTTCCCCCCCCAAAAAAAAGGTTTTTTTTTGGGGCCCTTTTAAAACATGGAAAAATTTGGTCCTTTTTGGGGGGGGTGGGCCAAACCCCAAAATTTAATTTTAAAATAAACCCCGGGGGGCACAAAATTTTTTTCCCCCCCCTTTAAAATACTCCCCCCGGGGCCCAAAAAAATCCCCCCCCCTTTAGTTTAAAGCTTTAAATTTTAAAAAAAACCCTTTTTGGGTTTTTTTTTTTTTTTGGGGGGGTTTTGGGGGGGGGGTTTTCCCCCCCCCTTTTTTTTTCCCTGTAAAATTTTGGGTTTAAAGGGGAAAAAAATGGGGGTTTTTAAAAATAAACCAGGAAAAAAATGGGAAAAAAATTTTTATTTTTGGGGGGTTTTTAAAAGTTTTTTTTTCAAACCCCTTTTGGGGGCCCCCTTTTTTTTTCCCCTTTTAAAAATGTGGGGGGTTAAACCCCCCCCGGGAAAATTTAATCCCGGGGAAAAGTGGGGGTTTGGAAAAAATTTTTTTTTTAAATTTTTTTTCCCAAAAAAATAAAAAAAAAACAAAGAAAAGGCCCCTTTAAAAAAAATTTTTGGGGGGTTTTTTAGGTCCCCCCCCCCAAAGAAAATTTTTTTTTTTTTTTTTCGGCTTTTTGGGGCCTCCCGAAAGGGCCCTGTAAAAATTTTTATGGTTTTTTTTTGGGACTCCCCCGGGTTTTTTAATAAATTTTTTTTTTTTTTAAAAAAAAATGTTTTTTTTTTGTCCCCTTTTTAAAAAAAAAAATTTTTAAAAAACCTTTAAAACCTTTGTAAAACCAAAGGTTTTAAAAGGTGGGGGGTTTGGCAAAAATGAAAGTAAAAACAAATTAAAAAAAACCAAAATTTCCCCCCAAAAAGAAAAATAACCATTCCTTTTTTTTTGTGGGGGTTTCTTTTTTTTTTTTTTGTCCCCCCCAAATTTTTTTTTTCCCCTTTCCCAAAAAATTTTCCCCTTTTAAACCGGTTTTTTTTTTTTTTTAAAACCATTTTTCCCCCCAAACTTAGTTTCCCCCCCCCCCCCTGGTTTTTTTTTTTTTGGGGCCCCCCTTTTTCCCTTTTTAGTGGGGGTTTTTTTTTAAAAAGCCCATTTCCCAAAAATTTTAAAACAATCTGGGAAATTAAAAACTTTTAAAAAAAAAAACCTTAAAAAACAAAGGAAAATAAAATGTTTAAATTCCCAAATTTCCCACTTTGGGCACCCCTTTTCCCCCAACAGACCCTCCTTTTAAAAAGGGAAAAAAGAAAAAACCCCGTTGGGGGGGGGAAAATTTTTTTTAATGAAAGGTTTTTTTTTTTTTCAAAACAATTTTTTTTTTTTTTTTTTGAACCCCTTTATCCCCCCAAACCAATCAAAAGCAAACTTTTTTTATTAAAACCCCCCCAAAAAAAAGCCCCTGGGGGCCAAAAAAAATTTTGTCCCCCCAGAAGGAAATTTTTGGTTAAAAAGTTTTTTTTTTTTCCCCCCCGGGCCCCCCCCCAAAAACCCTTTTTTTTTTCACAAAAAAAAACCCCCCCCCTTTTTTTAAACCCAAAACCCCAAAAAAAACGGGGCCCCCCTTTCCCCCAAATTTTTTTTTTTTGGCCCCAAAAATTAAAACCCCTTTTTTTTTTCCTTTAAACCCCCCCAAATTTTAAAAAAACCCCCAAAAAACCCAAAAAAAAATTTTTTTGCCAAAATCGCACAAAAATTTAAAAAAAGGAGGGTTTTTTTTTTTTTTTGCAAAAAAAATGAAGGGGGGCCCCCCTGGGAAAAAAAAACAAAAACCCTTTTTATTCCCCTCCCCTTTTCCCCTGGGGGAAAAAAAATTAAACCCAAAAAACCCTTTTTAAAAATTTTAAAAAATGGCCCTTTTTAAAAAAAACCCCCCCCTTTTCCCCCGAACCGGGCCCCCCCAAATTTTAAAAATTCCCGGGGGGGCCCGCAAACCTTTTGGTTTTTTCCCCCCGCCTCCCCGCCCAGGAAAAGGTTTCCCCCCCGGGGGTTTCCCCCAAAAACTGCAAAAAAAATTTAAATTTTATCGCGTTTAAAAAGGGCCCCGAAGGGGTCCAACCCTTTTTGCAAAATTTTTAACCAATTTTGAAAAAAAGGGGGTTAAAGAAAACAATTTTTTTGCCCCCGGGGGGCCCCCAACCCCGCCCGGCCCCCCCAAACTTTGGGAAAACCCCCCTTTAAACCGGGGCCTTTCCCCCCATTTAAAGGGGGGAAAAAAAAACCCCTTTGGATTTTTTAAACCGGCCCCCGGGGTTTTTTTTTAAAAAAAAAAAAACAATGGCCCAAAGGTTTTCCCCCCCTGGGGGGGGCCTTTTGTTTTTTTTTTTTTCCAAAAAAGAGGCCCCCCCCAAAGGGGGTTTTTGGGTTTTTTCCCCAAGGAAAAAAACCCAAAAATGAAACCCTTTTTTCTTTTAATCCGACCCAGCCAAAAAAAAAAGAAAAAAAATAAATTTAAAAAATTCCCAAAAAAGTTTTTTTAAGGAAAAAGATTTTTTTTTTCCCTTTAAAAAAAAAAAGAAACGCCCCCGGGGAAGGCCCCCTTTCTTTTTTAAACCAAAAACCCCCCAAAGAGATTTTTTTTTTTTTTAAAAAACCCTTTTTTTGGAAAAAGAAGCAAAGGGAAAAAAAAAAGGGGGAAAAAAAAAAAAAAGTAAGTGGAAAAAAGGAAAAAGGGTTTTTTTTTTTCGTTTTTTTTTTTTTTTTGGTAAAAGCAAAATTTTTTAATTTTTTAAAAACCCCAAATTTTTTTAAAAGGGAAAAAGGTTTCCTTTTTTTTGAAGGCCGAAAAAACCAAAAGACTGGGAAAAAAACCCCCCCCCCCTTTTTTTTTTTTTTAAAAAAAATGGGAAAACGGTTTTTTTTTTTAAAAAAATCAAAGATGGGGAAAAAACGTAAAAAACCCCCTTTTTTAATTTCCCTTTTTTTGCCCTTTTTTTTGGCCCCTTTTTGGGGCCCCCCCCGAAAAAAACAAAAAAAAAATTTTTTTTTAAAAAAACCCTTTAAACCCCAAAAAACCCCCCCCTGGGGGGTAATTTTAAAAAAAAAATGGGAAAAATTTCCCCGGAAAAGGGGAAAACCCAACCCCTTTTGGGGAAAAAAAAAAACTTTAAAAAAGGAAAATTAAATTTTTTTTTTTTTTTCTTTAAATAAACCAAAAAAATTTTTTTTCCCCAAGCTTTTGGGGGTTTCCCCATCCCCCCGCTTGAAAGAGAAAAAAAAAACCCCAAAGGGGAAAAAAAAAAATGGCAAAGCGGAAAGTTTTTTTCCCTTTTTTTTTGGGGGTTTTTTCCCCGGGCCCCGAGTTTAATTTTTCCCCCGGTTCCCCTTTTTCCCGCCCGGGTTTCTGTTTAAAAAAAAAACAAAAAACTAAGCCCCGAGGAAACCAAAACCCCCCCCAAAACCCCTTTAAAAGGCCCCCAAAAAAAACCGGGCCCCCGAAAAAAGGAAAGAATTTGGGGCCCCGGGCCGGGTTTTAAAATTGGGGGAACCCCCAAAAAAAAAGGGCCCCCCCCCCAAAAGGGCCCCCCAAAAAAAAAAACCCCCCGAAACCCCAGGAAACCCCTTTTTGGCCCCGGGGGGGGCCCAAAAAACAACAGAAAAAGGCCCCCCCCCCAAACAAAAAGGGCCCCAAAAAAAAAAATTAAATAAGGGGAAATAAACTTCCCCCCCCGCCAAAAACCCCAAAAAACCCCCACCCCACCCCCCCGCCCCCCCCCCCACCCGGCCCCCCCCCCCAAAAAGGCCCCACCCAAAACCCCAAACCCCCAAACCCCCCTAAATTTTTTTTTTTTTTAATTTTAATTTTTTTTTAAAATTTTGGGTTTTTAAAAAAAAAGCCCGGAAAATTTTAAAAATTTTTTTTTAAAATAAATAACAGGAAATTTTTTGGGGGAAGGGGAAGGGGGGGGGGTTTTTGGGGGCCCCCCATAAGGGAAAGTTTTAAAAAAAGCAGGTTTTTTTTTAAAATTAATTTTTTCTGGAAATCCTTTTTTTTTAGCGCTAAAATAAAAAACCCGAGAAAGCGGGAAAAAAACGGGCCCCCTTTAAAAAAAAAATTTCCAAAAAAATTTTTTGGCCCCCCCCCCAAAAAGTAAAAAAAAATTTTGTTTTTTTTTTGCCTTTTTTTTTAAAATTTTTAAAAGAAAGGGGCCCCCCTTTAAGGGAATTTCCCAAAAACCCCGGGAACTTGGTTTTTTTTTTAAACCCCCCCCGGGAAAAGGATTTAAAAACCCAATTTTCCCCTTTTTTTTGAAGGGAAAAAGGTTTTTTTAAAAGAATTTTGAAAAAAAAACCCCAAAAAGAAAAATAATAAAACAAATTTGCTTTAAATTTTTAAAATTTTTTCAATTTAATTTTTTTTTATTTAAAATTTTTTCCCCTTTTTAAAAAAAGGCCCCGCCCCCCCCCTTTTAGTGGAAAAACCCGAATTTTTTTTTAAAAAAAATTTTTTAAATGGGAACCCAATTTTTTTTAACGAAAAAAATTTTAAAGTTTTTTTAAACCAAACGATTTTTTTGGTTTTAAATTTTGGGGTTTTTTTGGAATGAAAATTTAAACCCCAAAATAAAAAAATCCAAAAGTTGGGAAATAAAAAATTTTTAAAGAAAACAATTTTAAAAATTTTAAAAAGAAAAACTTGGGAAAAATGGGATTTTAAAAAAAAAACCCCAAAATATTTTAAAAAGGGGTTGTTAAATTTTAAAAGGTTTTTAAAGTGGGGGCCTTTTAAAGTTAAATTAAAAACCCCTTTGGGGAAAAAAAAATAAAAAAACCCCTTTTTTTCTTTTTTCTTTTTAAATTTACATTTTTAAATTTTTTTTTTTTTTTTTTACGTAAAAAATTATGGCTTTAAAAAAAAAGGGGGGAGGGCCGAGTTTTTAAAAGGCCAAAAAAAAACATTTGGGGGGGGGGTAGTAACAAAAACAAATTAAAAAATAAGTTTTTAATAATTTAGACTGGAATTATTAACCCCAAAAAATTTAAAAAAAGCGACACATGCTTTTTTTTCCCAAAAATCCCCCCCCCCCCCCCCCCTTTCCCAAAAACCCCCCCCCCAGAAAAAAGTTTTTTCCCATTTTTTTTAAATTTTTTAAAATCCCCCCCCATGGTAGTAAAAAATGCAAGTCTGGGGTTTTCCAAAACCCAAAAAAAAAAAAGTATGCTATCGAACCCTTTAACAGGGGTGGGCGATTTAAAATCTTTTTTTACAGTTTTTTTTCCCCTGCATTTAAAAAAAAAAAAACCCCCGGGGTTTTTTTCCCGGTTTTCCAAAAGGAAAAATCCCCTTTTAAAAAATTTAAACCCAAAAAAAAGTTTCTAATGATTAAAAAGTGGCAATTCCCCCCCTTTCCTTCCCCCCTCCCCCAAGAGAGTAAAAATTTTTTTAAAAAAGAGGCAACCCTAAAATACATAATTCCGAAAAAAATTTGTTTTAAAAGTGGTGGGGGGGGTTTTGGGGGCCACTTTAAAACCGTTTTTAAAAACACCCAAAACAGAGTTTTTTTTTTAAAATTTTTGGCAGTAAAAAAATAGCCTGAACTTTTTTTATAAACATAACCCTTTTTCCAGTGAGCATAGAAAAAATATCCCCCCTTTGAAGGCAAAACAAAACCATAACCGTAAAAATTTAAAACGGGTCTGTAAAGACAATCTACCCCCCCTAAGGAAATTTTTTCCCAACCCCCCCCCTTTAGGGATTAAAAATTAAAAAATCATGAAAACTTAATTTTTCCCGTTTCAAACGGTTTCCAAACCCCCCTAAAGATTTAATTAGAACAAAAAAAGAAAACCTTCCCCCCGGCCCTTTTAACCCAAAAAAAGCAATCCCCGCTTTAAACAAAGAAAACCTTTTTTTAAAAAAGGGGGGGGGTTTTTTTTTTAGAAATTTCCCCCCTTTCCTTAAAAACAGGCCCGCTGGGAAAAAAACATTTAAAGAAAGCAAATTTTTAAAAGTTTTTTTGAAACCCGTAAAAAAAACCCCAAAATTTTTCCCCCCTTTTTTTGCCCCAAAAAAACCCGGGGCTTTAAAATTTTTTTGGGTTTTTTAAAATGTAAACGAAAAAAAAAGCCAAAAAATTTAGCCCAATTTCGGGAAATCTAAAAGCTGGAAAATTAATTTTAAAAACAAATTTTCCCCCAACCCCGTTAAATACGGCCCCCCCCAAAAAAGAAAAAACAAAAAAACAAACCCTTTTTTAATTTCCCCCCCCAAACAAATCCCGTTTTTTCTTTTGCCAAAATTTGGTTTTTCTTTTTAAAGGTTTTAGAATTTGGGGCCCCACCAAAAACGGCCCCCCGAAAGGGGTTTTTTAAAAAAGGGCCCCCCCCAACGCCCAAAAAACTTGGTCCCAAATTTTTTTTTTGGGAGAAATTGAAAAAAACCCCTTACGGCCAAAATTTAAATTTCCCCCCAATTTAAAAAATGGGAACCCCCCCCTTTTTAGAAAAATTTAAAATGACCCCCCGGAAAGGAATTAAAAAGGGGAAAATTTTTTTTTTAAAAAAATCAGCTTAAACCCCCTGCCGGGAAAAAAATGCCCCCCCCTTTAAAAACTAACGCCCCCCAAAAAAGTTAAAAAAAAACCCCAAAAAAAAATAAAAAGACCCCCCCGGGTCAACCCTTTAAAATGGGGAAAATTTCCCCCGGGAAGGGGGTTGCCCCCAAACACTTGTAAATTCCCTTTAAAATTTTAAAGGTTTTTTAACCCAAACCCCTTTAAAAAAATTGGCCCCCCCAAACTTTCCCCCCATAAAATTTTTTGGGGCCCCCACGGAATTTTTTCCCAAATTTTTTTCAAAAGGCCCAAAAAAAGTTTTAACCCTTAAAATAATAAAGGGGGGTTTTTGCTTTTTAAAATTTTCCAATTCCCATCCAAAAAGTACAATGGGGCCCTTTTTTTTTCCCTTTAAAAAAGTTTTAAAACCCCTTTTTTTTTTTTAAAAAACCCCCCTGCCCCCCAACCCCAAACCCGAAAAGGGGGGGAAGTTTTTTTTTAAAAAAAAATTCGGGGAAAAAAATTTTTTTAAAAGAACCCAAAACCCCAAATCAAAAAAAAAAAAACCCCTTTTTAAACCCCTTTTTTTAAGTCCCCCTTAAAAAGGGGGCCTAACCCCTTAAAAGGAAAACAAGGCCCCGTGGGAAAAGGATTTTTTTTACCCCAAACCCAGCGCCCTTGGGGGCCCCGCCCAAAAAGGGAAAAACCTTTTTTCAGCCCCTTTCCCCCCCTTTTGAGGCCAAAAAAACCCAAAAATTTAACCCGATTGCCCCTGAAATAAAAAATACCGCTCAGAAAAAGCCTGGGGCCCCCAAAAAATTAAAAAACCCCGCAAAAAAAAGAAAATGGGCCCCCCAAAAAATCCCCCACCCCAAAAAGAAAAATCCTTAAAAGGCCCCACGTGGTTTTTTTTTTATTAAACTGAAAGTTCCCCCTTTTTTTTGAAAATTTCAAAAATTCCTTTCAATGGCCCAAAAAAAACCCTTTTTTCGGACCCTTGGGGGTTTTGTCCCCCCCCCCAAATAAAAATCCCCCTTTCCCCCGGGGGGGGTTTTTTTTCCCCCCCCTTTTTATGGGAAATTTTTTTGAAGTCTACAAAAAAATTCAAGGGGTTGAAATTTTTAAATTTTTCCCCCCGGAAAACTAGATAAAAACACCCCGAAAAAAATTTTAGGGGGGGCCCCCTGAAGGGGGGGGGGGGGCCCCCTTAAAACCCAAAAAGGGCCCCCCCCCCCATCCCTTTTCCCCAGAACCCCCCAAAACCCCAAGTATTTAAATGTTAAAAGACCCCCCCCCCCAAAAAAAACCCTCCAACTAAAACTAAATGTTACAAAACCCAACATCTGTATGGGTGGGGCCCCCTGACCCCGGGCCCCTGCCCATTTTAAAAAAAACTTTTAAAATGAAAAAACCCGGGCCCCATGAGGTTTTTTTAAAAAAAAAGTTTTAAAATAAAAAGCAAAAACACACTTACACCCGATAACCCCAATTTTGGAAAATTAATCCAGGAGGTGGACTTTTTGATTAACCTAAAGAATTTTAAAAAACCTTCAAAACGATTTCCCCCTTGGGCCGCAAAAAAGATTAAAGATTGGCCCCCCCCCGAACCCCCCTAAACTTTTGTGGCCTAAAAACCCCTTTAAAAAAAACAAAAAAAAACCTGTCCCCCCCTTACCCTTTTTTTACCCAAATTTTTTTACTTAAAAAGGGTTTTTGCCCCCGAAAGCTTTTTTTTCCAAAAAGAAAAATTTACCTGTAAACCCCAAAAAAAACCCCTTTTCATGAAAAAACCCCCCTAAAATCAGAAAAAAAACACCGACCCTTTTGAAACCCCCCAAACACTGAAAGCCCCTTTAGAAAAAAAACCCTTTTTTTTTTAAACGAGAAAAAACAGTTGTTTTTTGGGAAAAAAACCCGGAAAACTACACAACCCCTAAAAAATTTTAAGATTAGTTTTTAAAAAAAAAAAACAAAAGGGGCCCCTTTAAACCTTCAAAAAAGAATTTTTTTAAATTTTTTTTGGGGGGGGGGGGGTTTTTTTTTTTTAAAAAATAAAAAACTTTTTGGGGTTTTAAAAAACCGGTTTTTTTTTAAAAGGAAAATTTTCCCCCCCGGGTTTTTCCCCCCAATTAAATTTTTTTTAAAAACCTAAAAATTTATCCCTTAAAACCCCAAAAAAAAAACTTTTTCCCCCCCCAAAAAAAAAAAGAACAAAAAAATTTTTTTTTCAAAAAACCCAGTTTTTTTTATTTTTCCCCCCAAAATAACGAAAAACCCTTTTTAAAAAATTTTTAAAAAAACAAAATAATAAAAACGAAGGGGGGGGAAACAATTTTCCAACCAAAAAAAATTTCCCCCCCTTTTTTTTTAAAAAGGGAAAAGAAATTTAAAAAAAAAAATAAAAAAGAAAAAAATTTTTTTGGGAATTTTTAAAAAAAATAAAGTTTTTTAAAATGAAATTTTAAAAAAACCCACCCAAAACTTTTTTAAGAAAAAAGCTTTAAGGGAAAAAATAAAAGAAATTTTTTTAAAAAAAAAATAAAAATTACGAAAAAAACTACCAAAACAAGCTCCCCCCTTTTTAAAAACAAAGTATTTTTTATCAAAAAAAATTTTTTAATTCTGCGCTCTACTCTTTTATCAAGTAAACAACAACTGCAGTTTTTTAAAAAAAAAATAAAAAAGTTTTCAACAAAAAACAAGAAAAACTTACGTAACCCCGAGTTTTTTTATAGCTGGGAGGAAAAAATTGGGAGAACTTTAAAAAAAATTAAAAATTAACTTTGTACTTAACTTAAGAAAAAATTAACTAGAAAATTTCTTAAAAAAAAACTTTTGTTTTACTTTTAAAAAACCTAACTATTACTTTTTTAACAAAAAAACTTAAATTTTTTTTTTTTTTTCACTTAAAACTTTTTTAAAAATTTATTGCGCTTAAAATTAAAAAGTAAATTTTTTTAAAAATAACTTAAATTGGTACCCATCAGTTTTTTTTTAACTTAACTTTATTTATTTTTTTAAAAAAAATATTTTCCCTAGAAAAAAAGGGTTCTACAGCAGGGGTTTTTTTACTTTTTTTTTTTTTCAGAAAACTGGTTTTTCCCCTTTTCTTTTAACTGTGGGGGGTTTTTTTTTGAAAAATTTTTTCCTGCTAATATGGCGTTTTGACATTTGGAAAAGCCCCAAAAAAAAACCCCCCACCCAACCCCAAAAAAACCCAGCAAAAAAACAAAAAAATACATTTTAAAACTTTTTTTAATTGTGTTTTTTTGTTGTTAATTGTTGGTTTTTTTTTTTGAACGGGGCGAAAAGTTTGTAAAATTACTAAAATTAAAAAAATTTTTTTTTTTTTTGCTGCTTGGTTTTTTTCTTTTTTTCAGTCCCCGTTTTCCTCCCCAATTATTTTTGAGCCCCCCCAAAAACGCCCCGCAAAATTTTTTGACTTTAAACACCCCACTTGTGGCACATTCTGCTCTAGGGCCCCGGGGGAAACCCCCCCAACACTTTGGGGGCAACTCCCCCTTTTTTGGGCACTACTTTGGGGGACTTCCCTGCCCCCCTTTCCGGGCTTCTTCTCCCCCGATCGCCCTCATTTTTTTTTATTGCGATTAAAATTAATAGATTAAAATTAATAAAAGATAAAAGTATTAAAACCCAGAGAAAATTGGGCATAACCTCCGTCCCCCCAAAACCCCAATTTAAAACATGTTTCCCCCCCAAAACCCCCAAAAGACCTTTTAAAAAGAAACCTTTGGGTTTAAAAAAAACCCCCGGAAAACTTTTTTGAAAAAGTTTTAAATTTTTTTTTTAAATCCCTTTTCCCCTTCCCCAATCCCAAACCCGGCCCCCCCCATCCCCCAACCCTTTAAAATTAAAATTAAACATAAAAAACCCAATCAAAATTTTTTCCTGGGCCCCCCCCCGGAAATTCCCTTTTAAACCCCCCCTTTTTTTTTAATTTTAGGCCCCCTTTTCCTCGTAAACCTTTTGGGGGTTTTTTTTCTTTCCCCCCCCCCCCCCGATTTTAGAAAAAATTGCCCGAATTCTGGTTCCAAAAAACTTTTTTGTTTTTTTTAAACCCCCCAAATACCCGGGGGATTATTTTTTTTTTTTTTTCCCCCCACGGGCCCCCCCGAAGTTTTAAAAAAATTTTTTTCCTTTTTTTGGGCCGAAAGGGTTTCGGAAAAGCCCCCGCCCCCGCCCTTTCCCCCAACCCTTTAAAAAAGTTTTGGTTTAAAAATCCCCCTTTTTTAAAAAAAAAAATAAAAAAAAATAATAAATCCCCTTTTTAAAAACCCAAGAAATTTTTTTTAAAAAAAGCTGGTTTTAAAAAAATGGCAGTTGGGGCCCCCAACTTTGGTTGGGGTTTTTATTCCCCCATTTTCCCCAAACCCTTTGCAAAAAATGGTTTTTCTAGGGGAAAAAAAAACCCCCCCCCCAACAAAAGGGGGAAAAAATAGAAGGGGTTTCCCCCCCAAGGGTTTAAATTTTTTTAGCCCCCCCTTAAATTTTTTTTTGCTTTTAAAATTAATGCAAAAGGCAGTTTAAAATCTAGAAAATATTTAAATTTAAAAAAGTTTTTCCCTTGATTTTTTTTCTAAATGGTGGAAGGAAAAAGTTTATTTTTTTAATGCTTTTGGGTTTTTCCTTTTTGGGAAAGAAATTTTAAAAATTTGTTAAAAAAATTGGGGGTCTGATGAAGAAAAGAGAAGCCATAAAAAAAAGGGGAAAAGGGAAGATTTAGCTAAGGCAAAAAACGCTTACGAAAAAAGGACAAAATTGCTCATTTAAAGATTTTAAATTTAATTTAAAAAATTTTAAGAGACGGGGGCAGGGCAGAGCACAAAATTTTACAAACGTTGATGAAGCAATGAATAAATATTTTTTTAAGTGACAGGAAAAGAATTTTTCTAAACTTTCGCCGCCGCCAAAAACTGCCGGGATTTTTTTTGAAAACCCCAAAGGACAAAAATGGAAAGAAAATAGGCTTTATTATAGGGGGGCCTAGGGGAGAAAAATTTTTTTTTTCTTGCATATTAAAATCAAAAAAAAACATATTTTAAAAATGTAAAAAAAAAAAAACAGTCCCTTATGGGCGATACAAAGTACAAAAAAAAGTACAAAAATATATTAATTCCCCTTTGGATTTTTTGGAAAAAAAAAAGGGCCCCGCTTTTTGAAAAAACTGAGTAAAGCTCCCTAGGGGGTCTAAAAACAGAAGCGAAAGACTGGGTTTTTCAAAAAAAGCAATTTGGAAAAATATATCTGCCTGCCCCAAAAAAAAATAAAAAGGGCCTAAATTTTTTTAATTCATTTCCAAATACCCCCAAACCAGATGGACTTGTTTTTGTATTTTCCCCAAATGACAAAGTTAGACGAAAAAATTTAAAAATATGCTTTTTAAGGGTTTGGGTTTGAAAAAGGGGCCTTAAAGGGGAATAAAGATGCTGACCCTTTTAAACGGATAAAAGCCCCAACGCTGTGGCTGGGGCTTTACAACAAATATACATGCGAGGTCCTTTAAAAAGAAATCCAAGGATGATTCAAGTTGAAGGGGAAAGATTTTTAAAGGGGCCTTTAAACCAGTTGTTTTTAAGACCCGGGGTTTTACATTTTAAAGAGAGGGATCCCGGAAAACCAAAACGATCCCCAACCCGGGGTAGAAAATTTTAAATAAAAAATCGGGCTGAACGCCTGTTTCCCAATAAATATCAAGAAAAACCTTATGGACAGAGAAACGAAACCCCACAAAAAAAATGGGTTGGAGATTGCCAGCAGTTTTTACGGGGGCCATGAAAAAATGAAAAATTTTAAAGCAACAGGTCTTAAACCAGTAAACGCGACCCAAAAAAAAAAAAAAATTAGCTTTACTGAAGATGTGAAAGGGGATTCAAAAACCCCTTTGCCTTTTTGGATTAAAAAAGTAAGATACTTGTATGCGCCGGGGGAACAGAAGGCGATGTTAGAATTAGAGGCACAACCCCATAAAGGAGCGGGAGAAAGTAAATTTTTGAAGTTGAAAGAAAATTTTGAAAAAAAACCCCTCCCGGGGTATTAAAATTTTAAAAGAAACTCTCTCTTCTAGCGGCGCTAAAAAGCGTCTAAAAAAAAACCCCCCCCCTAAAAAAATCCTTTGTTTCGGAAGAGTTTTCAAGTTTGGTTCCCCCCAAACAAGTGCCCCATTAATTTAAAAAAAAAAAAAAAAAGTAAATTTTCAAAACTTTAATTTTTTTTTTTTTTTTGCTAAAAATTTTTTTATTTATTTTAGTTACATCTTAAATTTATTTATTTTTGTTCACATCTTTTTTTTTTTTTGGCTTATTTTTGGGGTTTTAAACCCTCATGGTTTGATTTTTTTAAAGTTCTGTTTAAATTTTCCCCAGTTTCTACCTGTTTTGAAAATAAAAGTCTTTTTTTTTCCCCTCCCCCCTTTTTTAAGTTCAATTTTTTTTTTCGTCTATAATCCTCACCGTCGGGCATAACTTCTGAAAATTTTTCGTCTGTTAATTTTTTTTTTTAAACCTGTATTGATTTGGGTTATTTTTAATTTTAATGAAGAAAAATTTTGCTGATGGCCCAAGGGGAAAAATGGCAGGGGTGCCTTTTTTTAAATTTTTGGGAAATTTTTTTTAAAAAAAGCACTCACAATCATGACAATGGGCCCCAAAAACCCAGTCCCCAAAGGGTCCCTAAAGCTAAAGAGGCTGGCGCCCCCCCCCCCCCGGAATTTGCTAAAAAAAAACAACACTAGAACCCCCCCCGGGACTTAAAGCTAGCTACAAACTGATGAGCCCCGTAATTTCATGAGAAAAAAATCTTAAAAACTTTTTGCATATTTTTTTTCTAGAAAACCCTAAAACTTATCCCAATTCCCCCTTTTTTAAATTTAAAAATTCCAAAGCAAATTTTTAGGAAGCAAGCCCAAACATTTTTTCGTTTTTGAAAGGGTTTTTATTCGGTTTTTTTCCAAAATCGTTTTTTCCCTTAGAAATTTTTTATCTCTTCCCCCGGGTTTGGATACTGCTGCCCTTTTTATTAGAATATTTCTTCTGCATTTTAATAAGCTCCACATCTTTTTTAAGCCTGTTTTTTCCTTTCAATGTTTAGCTGAGCTCACAAACCATAAAAAATTAAGAATTTGTAATTTGGGGGCGTTTTCCGTCTGTTTTTCTTATAAAATATTTATTTTTTTATGCCCATCTTGCCCCACCCTTTCTCCACTTCCCAACAATCTGTTTGTCAAAATGTTGGATCTAAAAATCCAGCCACAGCCCATATTTGGTTATTAAGTAGTCTTTTAAGTCTTACATCATAAAAGGCGAAGTTTTTTTAAAAATACCGATCAACTGCGGATCTTCTTTTGCCCTTACCTCCAGCGAAATAACTTTCTTATTTCATCAAAGTGTTTGGTGAGGTAAAAAGTCCGCGGCCCGAAATACAACTGATCAGACTTACCATTTATTGCACAGTCCAACCTTCCCAATTTTTGGATTTTTAAAAAAAAGCTTCTGATTCTCTATGAAAAGGAGTTGTTCCTTCAGTAAACAAGAACAAAATTCCTTTTTAAAGACTTTCAAGAGACTGATTTAGATGTATGTTCCAGAAGGTGTCCTCGCTTTGTTTTTCCTATTTTCTGTAGTGGAGTGTTAATAACTCTTTCATAATAAAATAACTGTTTTTATTTTTTAACTGGGGTTTAAGATTGTTTCTGGCCAGTTTTTCAGGGTTTAGTAAACAACATCAAACTCAAGAGAAAAAAGTCGCCTAACTGGTGTATTTAGCTTCAGGGTCTTCCAGACAAAAACAACAGAACCGCTAGGATTAAATGTCATTCATAAGTAAGTTTTTTCTTTTAGTGCGACCTTGGTAAATTTTGGCATATGCCCTCTTTAAACAGCTCAAAATCTAGAGGGATGCAGAATCTGTTTTGCAAATGCTTCTGCTTACTGCTTCATCTTTAAACATCATCCTTTGCATCCTCCCGCTCCAACTCTGTGGCTTTTGAAAGACCCGTTTTTGGAACTTTTGTATTCCCTGAAAAAAACTTTTCTCTTTTTTTTCTTTTTTTTTTTAGGCCAGCCATAGGTCCAGAATAGAGGGCAAAAAAAATGTCCCCTGCCCTCGCTTAGTAACAAAGACTTCTCTGCCCTCCCAGTTTTAGATTTGCTATATGATTAACGATTTTGCCCCTGGCCCAAAATTAAGCAACAACAAAAGTAAGCAATTAGGAATCTTCCGATGTAAAATATCTAATTATTGAAATGATAGTTTTTAGCAGTGCCTGGCATTATAAAACATCGCCCCCCAGCGCCCAAAAAGATTCAGGGAAACTTTGAAACTATTAAAAGTTTTGGTCCGGGCTGAACTGTTTTTTGATGGAGTAAAAAAATTTACACTAAATTACAGTCCCTGCCCTTATACCTATTTTTACGCGTGGGGTTTTTTTCCTTCTCTTTTTCTGTATGGATCAAGGTCACAAACCGTAATGAGTTTCATTTTTTTTTTATAAAAAACAAAAAAAAGAAAATAAAAATAAAAAAATATGGAATTGAAAGATTTATGACGTGCCTGAAATTCCTTGAAGAAAGGAAGATGAAAATGAAAACAGAAATCTGGGGCCCTTCAATTAAAAGAATGAACTTGAAGAAGCACGTTCTTTAACCCTTCAGTAAAAAAAAAACGCCCCCCTGGATTTTATATTACAGCTCGTGGCAAGAAACTTTTTAACAAATAAAAAATTAAAATCATTTCTATAGAAGCATAGGGACTAGAGCCCGCCAGAAGGCCACAGTTGCCTTTTGATTTTAAGATATGGATTAAAAAAAATTCATCTGTTATGTAAAGGACTTAGTAAAAGGCCTTGTAACGACTTATACTACAAAGCCAGAACCGGCCCCAAGTTTTTAAAGCCAATGAAGCACAAATTCTTAGAAAAAACTCCCCTGTTGCCGACCGAAGGGCGGTTAGCCCCTTATAATTAAAGATTTTAAGGGCCCCGAAGGCTGGTTAGTGGCTTTTTAACCAGAAAACGTGGGGAGCGGAAAGGTTGGCCTAAAAAAAACGGATCTGGAAAAATAACAAAGTGAATTTTCCCCTATTCAAGAAATTAAGGTCCCAAAGAAACAGAATTGAGGCATATTAGCAGAGAAATTGAGAACGAAGGTTTTTAATGAGGAAAACGCAGTTTAAAAAACAACATTGTCGGCTCGCCCCCTTAGCCCAAAAGAGAACGTGGAAAAACTGAAGCCCCCTGAAGAAGGCAGCTTTTTACAAAACAATTTGAATGACCCCTCCCATTGCCTGAAGGGGGTGGTACCAAAAGGAATTCTTAAAGCTGCAAATACGTGAAACTCCAGGGGGCCCTTGATGGAAACCCCTGCAAGAGAAAAAAAAATGGCCCAGCTTAAAAAAAACAACTTTTCCCCAAAAACTTGGGGGAAGCTTGGGGAGAGAGAATAAGAGGAAAAAAAAAAAAAAATAAACTGGCTATTTGGGGAATGAAAAATAACAATTTAGGGGAAAAGAAAAAAGGCTAGAAACAGGCCAAAAAAAAAACAGGGGGGGTTTAAATTTTTTTTCTAAAAAAAGGGAGCCCGGTTTTGAAAAACGCCCCGTCCCTACTAAAAAAGAGAAAAAAAAATAGTATTAAAAAAAAAACAAAAAAAAAAAAAAAAAACTTTTAAAAGCAAGAAAATTTTTTTAAAAAATTACTAAAAATTAAAACAGAAAGAAAAAAAAGGGGGCCCCTGTTTTTTTTAGAAAGGCAAAGGGGGGTTTTCAAAGTTTAAATAAAAAAAATTTTAAAACCCCCTTGGGTTTTTTCTTTTCCCCCAAAAACCCCGGTTTTTTTGCATTTTAAAAAAGGGCAGTGGCGGGCCCCAAAAAAGGCCCCCGTGCCCCCTCCAAACGCCTCAAACCCGGAAAAAATTTTTTAAATTTTGAAAAAACAAATTTTGCAACAACCCAGCAAAAAAATTATTAAAAAAAGTAAGGCCAATTTAAAGCCCTTGATGCTTCTGCCCCCCGGGCAAAAATTTTTGGGAGTGGGTTTTTTTTTAGTTTGGGTTTTTTTTTTTCCCCCACAAAAGGCCCAAAAAATTTGCTTTAAATGGTGACCAATCCCCCTGGGGCGTTTAGAGGCGGGTGGGGGGGTTTTTTAATTTTTTTAGTGAAAAAAAAAAATGGGGCTAAATCCAGGTAAAAAAAATTTTTAAAAAAAAAAAAAAACAGGGGTTCTTTTTTTGCTAAGGGGTTTGTGGGGGCCGGTAGGGGGAGATTAAAAAAGGGGGCGTGCTTTTTTTTTTTTTTTTTTTGGCTGTGGGGGGCCTATAAAAAAAGGAAAAACGCTTTTTTTGGCTGGGGACGCTTTTTAAAAACTTTCGCTTTCTTAAAAGGAAAGGTACTTTTTTTTTTTTTAAAAATGGATGGGGGGAAAAACCCCCTTGGTTTTTTTTTAAACCTTGATTGTGTCCCCAAATTTTTTTTTGTCGTCTCCGCTATGAGAAATTTTCCCCCTTGGTTTTTAAAATTCCCCGTATCTGCCCCAAAAATTTTTTACCCCCCCCAAGGTCCCGAAAGGGCACATTAATTAAAAACCCCTGAACCAAAAAAACAAAGTCAACCTTTTGGGGCCTAGCATTGGGAAAGAAAAAATTTTATTTTTTAAAATTTTATGCTGGCAGGCAAAATCAAAACGGGAGGTTTTAAAAAAAGCAAAACTTCTAAAAAATTGGTTAGAAAAAAATTGGGTTTTTTTTGGCTCAAAAAACCTTAATTTTTAAAAACCACTATGCTAGATTTAGTCCCCCCTTTTGTTGGGTTTCCTAAAATAAACCACAAAAAAAAAATGTTTCTTTTGGGGGGTCCCATTTTTAAGCCCTTTGCACCCCTGGGATTTTTTTTAGGGCCCCTTTTTACTTTTTCATCTAAAAATTTAAAAAATTTTTTTCCCCCCAAACCCTTAGGATGTTTTTTTTTTTTTAAAAGGATCCCCAAAATTTGAAAAATTGTTTTTTTTTTTGGTTTTTTTGAAAAAAAGGTTTGGGGGGGCCCGGCCCCCCGTAAAAAGTTATAATTTCCTTTTTTTTTTACCCCACAAAAAAACAATTGGGGGGCCTAGCCCATGGGGTTGGGGGGGAAAAAACTTTTGGTCCCCAAAGGCCCCGTTTTTTTAAAAATTTAAAAAAAGTTTTTAAAATTCGTTTTTCAGATTTTTTTTTTTTCAATTATTTGTCCCCCCTTTTTGGGGTTTAGAAAATTGGGGTTAAAAAACCCCGGGGTTTTCCCCCCTGGGGGGGGGGCCTTTTATTTTTTCAGTTTTAGTATTTGGGCTTAACTGGAATAAAAAAAAAAAGGAAAGTTTTTTACTGAAAAACCCCCACTAAAGAGGTTGGGGGGGGGGTTTTTTTTTTTTTTTTGAAAAAAAAAAAACCCCGAAAGGGGCCCGGGGTTTTCGCAAAATTAAAAAAGGCCAAAAAAAAATTAAAATTTTTTTTCTGGAAAAAAAAAAACCCCATAGGGCGGAGATGACCCATGCCCCAATTTTGGGAAACCTGTCCCCCCTCCCCCCTTTTTTGGGGGATTTTTTTTAAAAATTTTGTTAGGGGGTTTTTAAAAAAATTTCCCCCCCAACCTTGGAAGCCTATGAAAAACCCTTTTTTAAAATGCAATTTTTAAAAAAGGGGTGAAATTTCCCCCAAAAATTTTGGGGGGTTTTTAAAAAAAACCCCCCCTACATTGGTTTTAATTGGGGATTTCCATTAATATTTTTTTAAAAAAATTTTTTTCCCCTTTTTTTTTTTAAAAATTTTTTTTTTTTTTTTTTTAAAAAATAAAAAAGATGTACATCTTTAAAAAACCAAAAACAAAAAAAAAGAGCGGGGTGGTTTTTTTTAACGTAACCCCAATTTTACCCCTTTTGGAAGGGGGGGGAGTTTTTTTTTAGGAAATTGCCCTTAAAAAAATTGTTTTTTTTTTTTAAAAAAAAAATTGGGTTTAAAAAACTAAAAAAAACCTGGAAAAAAAATGGGGGGGTTTTTTTTAAAAACGGGGGAAAAAGGAAATTTTTTAAAAGCATTTTAAAAAAAAATACCCTGATGGGTTTATAAACCCAAAAATTTTTTTTTTTCTTTAAAAGAAGTAATTTTTTGAAATTTTTGGGGGATTTTTTTTAAAAATTTTTAAAGAGGCAAACCAAAAATTTTTTTCAGAAATTTTTCCAGAAAGAAAAAAGGGGGGTACTTTTTTTTTCCCCCAAAAAAAAACCCCCGCCAATTTTGGGCTTTTAATAGGGGGGAAAAACCCCAAAAATTTAAAAAAAAAAGAAAAAAAGGGTTTCCCCCCTTTTGAAAAGGGGAAAAAACCTCTGTTTTCTAATTTAAAAACCCCAATGTGATGTCCCATTTAAAAGTTTTTTAAAAAAAAAACCCAAAAAAAAATTTTTTGTTTTTAATGGGGGGGCCCCAAAACTCAGTTCTAAAGAGGGCCCCCCGTCCCCAATTAAGCGGGGTTTTTTTTTTTTTGCATTTTTAAAAAACCAAAAGGGGTTTTTTTTGGGGGAAAGTCCAAATTTTTTAAAAAAGAATTTATTTAATTTTAAATAAAAATTTAAATGTTTTAAAAAAAAAAACTAAAAACCAAAAATGGAAGGTTTAGTTTTGGGGTTTTTTTTTTTTTTTTAAATTAAAAGGGGCTGGGGGAAATAGAAAAAAAACTATTAAAAAATTTAAGATTTTTAAAAGCCCGGAAGAATGAATAATTTTTTTTTTCCACCCCCCCCCAAAATCTTATTTTTGCAAACAAAAACCCCCCCATTTAATTTTTAACTTAATTTTCGTCCCCCAATTTTTTTTTTTTGAGGTTTTTTTTGGGGTTATTTTTTTTTTTTTTTTTTAAAAAAAAAAAAAGGTGGTTTTTTTTTTGGGCCCAAAACCTGAATTTTGAAAAGGGGGGGTTATTTGTAAAGGGGGAAAAAAAGGGGGGGTTT
>JAMYXO010002020.1:0-25936 GCA_033310375.1 Conus canariensis
ACTGGTTGAAATAATGAAAAAGAGGGAGAAGGCCTGGTTGGCTGGCAGAGGGGTTTACCAGGAGGTTGCTGGGGTAGAATCAGCCAATGACTGAACAGTTGGTTTTCAGCTGGGTCGTTTACCGTCCATTCATACTAAAGAAAAGGTGAAAGGTCAACGGAATCATTTACCATTGTTTGCAGTTTGTGTGTACATGCTTTTGTTTCGGTGTGAGTGACCTACCAAATATTTGCCTGAAAGGGAAAAGAAACTCGGATGTTGCTGTATGTTCCGTTTTACACCCTTCAGTGTCATTTCCACCATGCTGCTCATTCTGGCTCCCAAACACAGCCACACCCAGCTTTGTCATGTTGCAGCCTCAGTAGCGGCAGTCCACAGGAAGCATTCAGTTTATAAGCAACACACCCAGAGGAAACAATGTGCTGTTGCAGAGTTTTTTGATGGTGCGCAGTGGTGCCTGTTCTGATCCAGCACACATAGCAGACAGGACTCCCATCTGCTAAGCCTCCCACAAATGACAAGGATTGCGTATTCACGTAGTCAGTGTGAGCAAGTGTCAACCTACGTGGGGTAGAACTGCTGAACTATTAAGCTTAGAACTGAAAAGGACACATAGGTTTTCTTTTTTTTTTATCAGAACGTCCCAGGGATACATGATTTTCTGTCCCCTGACTGTCATTATTTTGTTTTTCTGCTGCGTGCACAAAACCATATTCTTTTTCTTTCATTCTTTCTTTCTTTCTGTGTTTCTTTTCTCTTTTTTTTTGTTTTTGCTGTCCCATCTTCTGTGCCACCTCAGTGGTATTGCACCCACACCGGTCATTCTGACCCCACATCTACAGCCACACCCTGGCCCAGCCTGCCAATGCATCGGCACCAGCAGTCCACAGGAAGCAGTCATTGTCTACTTCTCGAGAGGCAACCCACTGCACTGCTGCGGAGTCACTTTGGTGATGTTCACTGGCGCCTGTTCTGATCCAATATGCGCAGGACACCACCTACTCAGCCCCCTAATGACGACAGTGATTGCTTAGTCGCGGAGCCAGCATGAGTGAGGTCCCCCTCCAGAGGGCACCACCACGTCCGTCCCATAACAACCCCTATGAATTTGCCCAATACCAGTGACCCCAACGGGATCAAACCAAGGCCATAGATGTGGAGAGGACATTGAGACAGAGAGTAGGGCATGAAGGGCCACAGATTTTGATACTTTTTTTTTTATGCTGATTGATAAGAATAAGGATGATGAAGATGATGCTTCAGATGTTTCCACTCTGGTCTGAGACTGCTTGATGGAACTGTACTCTCCGCTTACTTTCATAACATTTGCCAGCATCAACCAGGCCCGAGAAATACAGGTGTTGGTCAGGAAATCGAGCAGCACTCTCAGAGACACATCCATGTGGTCCCAGTCAACCCACTTTAGCCTGTAGCAGACTAAGCTCTGGGTAGGAGCGGGTTGGGGAAGAAAAATCCCACATGACTCTGATGTGAACCAAACCCACGACCTCCCAAATGGGAGTCTGAGACACTAAACACTTCGGCACGACAGCTGGTACGAAACCATAGTCACTTTTCTGGAATCTCACTAGGAATGCTGTCAAATGTGGACAGAAGATTATAGAGTGCAACTACAAGATCTTTTTTGTCAAAAGTAGCTGTTACCAAAAAGCAGTCACTGCGGTCATGTTTGCTAAGCTTGCTCTTCATTGTTAAAGAAATGAAGCATTGCTTTCATTGTCTTCAGCTCAGTATTCTGTTTTTGATAGTGGTGTGAAGTAACTGTAGCAAAACAGACCTATGAATTTGCTGGAAAAAAAAGTCAAAAGCGTTCAGATCCATGGTTGACCTAGTCAGAAACAAGCTCGCAAGCTCAAAGAGATAAGGATCTTTTAGGATAAATCAAGGCAAAGTGAAACCTTTTGCAGCAGTAGTTTCAGTTTTAGACTTATTGAGGAGGCGTCACTATGTGTGGACTACTACAGATAATCTAATGTTGTTTGAATTGGCTTTTTTCATTCATTTATTTCTCTCAATTTTTTTTTTTTTTTTTTTAATCTGATGTCACATATTATGTTTCTTCTTCTCCATACTCTAGAAGGGGCAAAAACATGAGAACCTTGGATTTAAAACTTAGTGGGGTTTTTTTGTTTGTTTTTGTTTTGTTTTAAATCATTATGTGTTCCTGCTTGAATGTTTCAGATTGTCCGTCTTATCTGTTTGGGGATTACTGTACCAGTCAGTGCCACTGCCACAATACAACAGAGGTGTGTGATGCCAGAAGTGGAAGCTGTGCCTCTGGCTGTGCACCTGGTTGGGTTGGAATCAGCTGCCAGGAAAGTAAGTGTGTGTGTGTGTGTGTGTGTGTGTGTGTGTGTGTGTGTGTGTGTGTGTGTTTGTGTGTGTGTGTGTTTAAGTCAAGTCAAGTCAAGTCAAGTCAAAATTTTATTTCCAGATGGAACATTGAATAAACAGAGAAACTGCCTTTTTACATCAGGCCATCATAACTTTGTGTATTTTTGTGTGTGTGTGTGTGTGTGTGTGTGTGTGTGTGTGTGTGTGTACATGCATGCATGTGTGTGGGAATGTATATGTGGACTCATACATTTGCATGTTTGTCTACTTTGCATGTGTGTTTTTTGTGTGCATCAGAGATACAGAGTGTATTGGTTCATTCCTTTACAGTACTACATGTTTTTTTCAGTTGAAAGTTTTTTTGTTTTCATTATAAGTCCGATGTGTTTTCGTTCATTTCTTTTCATTTGGTCTCTTCCCCGTTTGAAGTGTTCTTTTCATAGTCTCCACTCAACTGCAAAAGCTAACTGTAGAAAATAATAAGTTGAAGTGGATTATGTGAGTAGATTTATTAGACCTAAAAAATAGAGTACTGAATACTGTATTCTGTTTGTTCGGGTTGTTTGTTTGTTTGTTTTTTTGTTGTTGAAGTTGTTGTTGTTGTGGTTTCAGTATTGTGCGAAAATACCTTACTGTGCTATGAAAAACTATTCTAGACAAATATCCATGGATAGATATGGAGCTCTCACACTTGCATGTACATTTGTTGGCTTGCATGTTCACATGCAGGACATACATATTTGGGCATAAGTGCATTCACACATGCCCACATGCACCTGGCATACACACACACACATAGAGACACATGCATCCTCACACACACATGCATGCACAAGCACACATGCAGATGAACACTCCTACATAAAGGCATGCGCATGCACACGTTCACACCCATGCATGAACACACACACACACACACACACACACACACACACACACACACACACACACACACACATGGACACAAAACTATAGTAATGGCACATACATTGTAAGGTAAGTATGCCTGATCCATAGGTTGGGTTATTGTGTGAGGTCTGCTAAATATTGTCCATGAAAAGCTCTTCCCAAATGACTTTTTGTTTAAAAAGAAAATTCAATTATGTATTCATTTAGGTGTAAGCCCTGTGCATTGTAGTCTCATGGCTTAGCAGATGTGGTGTAGAGTAAATTGATTTGTTAGCGTGCAGTAATGGCCCCCTGATAAACTGAGAGTGCATTCCAGCTCACATATGTACAAAACTACAATATCAGTGCTGTGACTCTGTGCTACTGACATAGTGTAGTTAATCTGCCCAAGCTCTGATGTTCCTGTGCATTGACAGTGTCTCATGATGTTGATTTGACATGTCACCACTGTTGCTTCTCTGTGAGCAGAATGCCGACAGGGCTTGTACGGCATGGGGTGTTTGCTGGAGTGTGGCAACTGTTTGAACAACGAGTGTGATTCGGAAACCGGCTTGTGTTTGAATGGATGTGCGCCTGGCTTTTCTGGCCTGGAATGTACCCAGCGTGAGTTAATGTTCTGCTTGTAATCGCATCAGTCAGGAAAATCTTACTTGCCTGTCTTCCCTGCCCTTTTCCCCATCTTCTTCTGAGCATGAGACCTGATAGTGTGTTCCCTGGAATATTCCAAATGTTTCCTTTAAGAACACAGCTAATTGACTCTTTTGGCGTCATATACTTTACCATGTCAGACCATAGCATTCAACGGCAGTTAGCCAGCTCTGTCAGGCCGAATTTTTTCCGTGGCCAATGCAGTCATAAGACAGTCACGTGATGTCACCCCACTTCCGGCCCCGGAAGAAGCCAGTGTCAACTTCCTATAAGTCATTCATCTTCGGCCTGCCGTCAAAGCAAGATAAGTCTTGTGCTCTGTCTCGCCTATACTTGCCTTTGTGTTAACTTTGCTGCGTATTTATTAAAAGATTTGTCTCTTTTACCGGCACTCCCGCGACTTTGTTACTCGCGATCGTCGGCACCGCTCGCCGGTCGTGTTCCCCCACCATATTGCCGAGCCTCGGGTTCAGCACGCATTTTGTGCTGGTTCCGGCTTGCACTAGACCCTGAGTATTTTTGCCGTGTGAGGCTCTTGGTGGGAGCGTATTTATTAAAAGATTTGTCTCTTTTACCGGCACTCTCGGGAGCGTATTTATTAAAGATTTGTCTCTTTTACCGGCACTCTCGCGACTTTGTTACTCGCGATCGTCGGCACCGCTCGCCGGTCGTGTTCCCCCACCATATTGCCGAGCCTCGGGTTCAGCACGCATTTTGTGCTGGTTCCGCTTATTAAGGTTTAGGGCTCAATAACTATCACACCTGTACTCTTTACCCTTCACAGGTAGAACGTGTTCGAGTAAGGTGTGTGACACTGATCTGCTTATTAAGATTTAGTGCCCAAGAACTATCACACCTATACACAGTGATACTCCACGTGTAGAGATTGCTATTAATAGCCATACCAGTCACACGACCGGTGGCGTGTACGGGTAGTTCGAGTTTTCAGTCGATCTCTCGAGCACTTTGCACGACACCACACGGACGATCGAGATTAATTGATTTTCTCGATCGGCCACCTTGTCTCCTCTTTGCGGTCGTGTGTTCCGGGTTTGCTCTATCCACCTGTGCCCAACATGGTGAAGGACACCGCCGGGTCGAGCCACTCCACTGCTCGGAGTTCGCTCAATTTCCCGGAGAACCCGCGGGTCGATTCCATCTCGGAGCAATCCGTTCGCACTGATGAACGTACGGTTCGGGTAGACAGAGACGACTTCTCCGCGGAAGGGACGCGTGATCTTCCTCGTCTACCAAACCGACGGACGCACGACCGCGGCGTCCCAAGGCTGATAGGCAAGCGGCCACCATTTCAAAATGCCTTTCATTTGATCTGCCTGCTAGTCTAAGGGCAAAGCTCCCCTCAAGGTGCTGCCCAGAAAGTCTAATGGCAAGGCTCCCCTCAAGGGGCCCGGCCGAGCAAAGACTAGCCAACGGAATTCGCCCTCCCCCACCCCTTCTCCATCGGCCAGCTTGCCCTCTAGCCTACGGACTCGCTCGGAGACTTCTAACTATCATGCTGAGTCACGCGAATCTCGGCCCCCGGGGCACCTTGCCGAGCCGCGGACCAGCACGGGTGACGGATTTGGGATGGAATCACCATCCGTCACTCGCCTTGATGAGTCACGTATCTCTTTTTCCCCCCAAATTGATACGTGCACTCATAGCGCTCGGCCCCACCGGGCACAGGTGCAGCCAACACCTGAGCTCGAGGAGCGCTTCGACTCCGGAAGCAGCCTTATGGTCACCCCGACGCACGACCTCGGTGGTGTCCATAATCCTGGGCGTGCGGGCACGCCGCGCCATGGGCCCGGCCGTGCCCATGCACAAGGACGGTCGACCTACCCCGATCGAACGTCACCTTCTTCCCTAGGGGTATTGGACGTTGGGGAACCGACCTTTCGGATCCCCATTTGGGCAACGTCCGCGGTCCCGCTCCTCCGGGGGGAGGATCTACCAGCGGGACCAAGGGTAACCTGACATATTCCTCCAGGGGGAGGAACACGGGACCGCATCCTGACCAATCCGCACTTTCGCGGGTTGGGGGCTCGACTTCCGCATCCTCCTCCATACCATTATGGCCCTCCCAGGCCCATTCCAAGGACGTGTATGGTGCAGTGCACGGACCTGGACGGGGACGACAGGCCACGGCCTCTCAAGCCCCCCCCCAACAGTGATTCAGGTTACCCGGGTCCCCGGGGACTTTCTGCCTACAAGAAGAAGAGGGTCTCGTGGCTACGACTCGGCGGACGTCTGACCTACGCATTCGCCCAACGCGCTGGTCAGACCTTGAGTGCGGCCTACCTACCATGGTTTTTCCCCAGGGCCGCCACAGCCCGTTTACCTCCCCGGGGACCGGTGGCTCTATGCCCCCGAGAGAGACCAGTGGCTTAACGCCAACACCCAGCACGACCAGCTACATGGTCGAATGTGGCACCCGGCCTCACTTACCTGGGTCGACCTTGGTCTCCCTCCTCGGGCGCTGTCCTATCGGCAGGACGATGTCCCGGCCGCCGATTATAGGGCCACCGGGGACACACTACAGGCACCCCTCGACTTACCTCCTGAAGACGGGTGCTATGAACCCTCTCAGGACCAGTACCTCCCTGAGGCGGACGATGACGAGGAGCTAGCCCCCACCTCATTGTACGATGTCCGCACGATAGAACGGTGGCGACCAGACCTCGTTAGGAGGGAGGCCGCACCCGCTGACGAATTTCTCTCCCTCTCCCCCGGCCCAGAGATCTAGACCAATCTACCCAAGAACCCCTCAGTCGCCTCCTTGTTTACGGACAATCCCGTGACCAGGGAGATGGGCATTTCCCAGTCGGAGCGTCGGTTGATCCCCCACCTGCCCCCCCCTACTTCCGGCGCCATCTCCTTTAAGAACCTAAAGGAATGGGTCCGAGTAGCCAGGATGGGCATCCTCCACACCACGGCGGGACACACCTACTTGGACATGCCCCTTCAGCGAGCGGAGGCTCTATGGCCGGAGGACGATGGTGCCATCCCAGTACCGGGGACCCGGGCTCTGAGGCGCACCAAGAGCCTGACCCTCGCTTGTTCAGCGATCCTTTCATGCGACACCTAGTTAACAGGATTTCGCATCACCTTTCGGCTGCGGCGGACAGCGCAGCCAGAAGCCACTTCAACTGCTTGTTGGTCGCGAGAGAGGCCGTGCTGGCGCGGACCTCTCTCTCCCCGACGCTTAAGGCAGCCCTGCGATGCATCCCGGGCCAGGTCCAGTCGCTCTTTGGCGACTACTCGGCTGACGTCATAGCACAAGCAGTTGAGGAACGCAAGCAGGCTGTGTCCTTTGCGCCCAGGCCACCGCCACGCCCTGCTAGACCCCCACTTCGTTCCTTCCCCAGGCACAGACCCTATCCCAGACAATCGCCTTCCCGCACCGCACGGCCCGCCAAGCGACCTAATCTTCTCCCAAGGCCTAAGCCAAAACCCCATCAGCAAAATTTTCGGTTAGGCCAACAGTCACGCTCCCGGAGCTGACTAGGGAGACAGCCCGAGGGGACTTAGATCAGGTAGCACCCCCCCTCGCCCTATCCCCCACCCACCAGCCCAGACCCTCGCCCCCCCTGGCGGGCAGCCTCTCCCGGCATGCCCACCAGTGGAGACGCATACGCCTCACCCCTGGATAGTGGCGGTGCTACAGGAAGGGTTTCGCCTTCCTTGGGCCCACGAGCGTCCCCCCCCTCATGCTATCTCCCCCTCCCTCCCCCAACGAACCCTCCCCCGCCAAAGCAGAAGCTCTTCGCACGGAAGTCCAAGACCTCCTCAAAAGAGGGGCCATCTCGGAGATTTCCCACCCAAACCCCGGCTTCTACTCTTTGTGATCCCAAAAGCCTCGGGAGGATGGAGGCCCATTCTAGATCTTTCGCCCCTCAACAAGTTCCTCAGGCCCACCAAGTTCAAGATGGAGACCCCCACCCAGATCCGAGACTCCATCCATCATCGCGACTGGGCCACATCCGTAGACCTGAAGGACGCCTATTTTTCAGATCCTGATTCACCCGGCCCACAGACGATTCCTACGGTTCGTCTGGCAGACCCCGGAGAGGCCTGCACGCATAGTGGACCTCATCTCCTGCCTGTCACAGGCACCCCACACCTCGGCCAGAACCCTGTCCTCCCTCCTAGGAATGATGGAGTCCCTGTCTCCCCTCATTCCCCTGCGGCGGGTCCCCAAACGCCAACTTCAGAGGGAGTTCCGCCGACGTTTGTCACAGACCTCCGACCGCTGGGACCAGGTCATTCCCCTCGGACACTGGTTCATTTCGGCGACGGAGGAGCGGCTCACTCCAGCCACTCTCTCCACCGGGGTCCCCATCTCCCTCCCAACCCAACCCAACCACTGGAACTTTATACAGACGCCTCCAACTTGGGCTGGGGGGCCCACGTGGAGGACAGTCACGCCTCGGGGAGTGGGAGCTGGAAGCGGTCAGGCTAGCCCTTCTCCAACTCCAGCACAAGGTCGCGCACCGACTTGTTCTCCTCCTCACGGACAATACGTCGGTAGCTTGCTATGTCAACAAAGGGGGAGAGGCCCGCTCCATAGGCCTCTCCCTCAGAACAGAGGCCCTCCTTCGCTGGTGTCGCGCAACCATTGGTTTGTGCCCATGATCGACCTGTTTGCCACCAGCTTCAACCATCACCTGCCCTGTACGTCTCTCCCGTTCCAGATCCCCAGGCGGATGCAGTCGACGCACTATCCCTCCCCGGGACGGGCCTACTGGCGTATGCCTTTCCCCCCTTCCCCATCCTACACAAGGTGATCAGGAAGGCAAGGCTGGAAAGACCCAGGCTGATCCTCGTAACGCCATGGTGGCCGACCCAGTCTTGGTTCCCGGACCCCAAGTCCCTCACCCACGTTCCCCCCCTCCGGCTCAGCCCTCGCTGGGACATGCTGAGACAACCCCGGTCAGGTCTTCCTCACTCCAATCCCAAGATGCTTCGCCTACACGCGTGGCTTCTATGCCAGCCCAACTGCGAACATCTGCATCTACCCCCCACTCGGAGAGACCCCAGTCCGTCCTAGACACACTAGCCGGGGCAGGGGCCTCTCAGGGATTAAGGGACTTCGCCTCGGCATCTCGCAGAGCCAGCACCGAATCCCTCTACAACTACCGTTGGGAGAGATGGATAACCTGGTGCTCAGATAACTCTGTTCCCCATTACTGCCCCTCCAACATCCAAATAGGAAATTTCCTCTCCCACCTATCCTCTTCCCTTAAGCTGTCGGCTGGCTCCATTCGGGGCTACAGATCAGCTATCTGCGCTACCATTCGTCAACTGGGGGGCCCTTCTTTTGACAATGACTTTCTCCTCAGAGAGGTGTCTAGAGGAGTTGCTCTACGGGAAGCTCAGTCCCCTAGGCGCATTCCCCTCTGGGACCTTTTTACGGTCCTCGATGCCCTCAGAAAAACCCCTTTTGAACCCATTGCTTCTATTCCTTTTGACCTCCTCTCCTTTAAGACCACCTTTCTCCTCGCCCTGGCCTCGGCCAGAAGACGAAGTGAGATTCACGCCCTCAGCGGTGACCCCACAGATATCGCCTTCCACAGGGACGGCTCAGTCTCTCTCAAGTTCCTTCCGGAGTTCTGACATCTTGGGAAAGGGAGAAAAAGATGGAGACATGGACCTTTGCCCCTCCAGGTGTCTCAGGTACTACTGGGAACGCACACGCCCCAGGCGCTCCTCCCAGAGACGACTCCTTATCTCCCTCAACCCCAACAATACTAGAGATATCTCGGCGGGAACTATCTCCAGGTGGCTCTCCAAGACGGTGAGATCTACCTACGCTCAGGCGTACAAGGATCTCCCTGTCCTATCACCCAGGGCCCACGAGGTCAGAGCACTGGCCACTTCCACAGCGTTCCAGTACTCTGTCCCCGTGCGCCACCTGCTGGAGGCAGCCTACTGGCGTTCGGAAAATCCCTTCATTAATTTTTACCTGAGGGATATCCGCATGACCAGAGCTGATGGGTCTAAGGGGATTTCCTTTGTGGCGGCCAATGCAGCCATATCGGTCAACCCCAAGAACCACTAGGGCGCTCGCCCTCCTCCGATTCCTTTAAATTCTGCTATGGTCTGACATGGTAAAGTATATGACGCCAAAATGGGGAGTTTGTGTTATACTCCCTGTTTGGCTAGTATACTTACCATGTCAGACTCTAATTCCCTCCCTACCTTCCCCTCTGGCGCCAAGGTTCTCGGGGTCACCATACACCAGGCCTCGCTGAATGACTTATAGGAAGTTGACACTGGCTTCTTCCGGGGCCGGAAGTGGGGTGACATCACGTGACTGTCTTATGACTGCATTGGCCACGGAAAAAATTCGGCCTGACAGAGCTGGCTAACTGCCGTTGAATGCTATGGTCTGACATGGTAAGTATACTAGCCAAACAGGGAGTATAACACAAACTCCCCATGTTGGTTTTGCTTAGCCAACTGTATTCAGGATGCATTAGAATGATGTTCCTTTTCATTATTGTTTCAAAGTGACGAGTTCAAAAAGGAAAAGAAATCAAAACTCGCCTTGCATCACTCACGCATGTGGTGATGGTGGAAATGATATCCAGTATCCAGTGAATTGCATGAAAATCTCAATAGCTGATTGACCAGGTGAGGGATTTTCCATGGTAGATCTTGAATTTGAGATCTCCGCTGCATTCTTTGAGAAACAAGTTACACGAAATTTTAGCGACAAGAGATCCGGATGGTCCAGGTTCCTGTCCAAGTTGCACCAAGAACTGACAGAGCTTTCTGCCCCCCAGGATGTCCCAACTGCTCAGCATTTCTTTAACAGTTTGAAAAGAAATTTTTGTGTTTGCAGAATTGATTAGTTGAAAATGTCGACACATTCTGAATGGAACAAAGGAACTTGTTAGCTGAATTCACTCTTAAGATGAGACACTTAAGACTCTCTTACCTGCACAGTGAAGACACCTGTTTATCAATGTTTCATTCACAGAGAAAAAGCGCAGTGTAAGGTTTTGATGTATTGTCTGTACCTACTTTCTTTAGATAGGTAACAGTGAAATTGTGTATTGCTTGTTCTGTACACCAGTAGATGCAGCAGGGTGGTAGAGCTCCGGTATAACAACTGAATGGTTGAAAGTGAGTTTGGTCCAATATTTTATTTGCTAATCTAAGGTTCTTGTATGAATGGTGAATGAGAAATGGACTTTGAAGTGCTCTTGAATTGGCTAGTTTTGCAAGGTATTGTTACTGATGTGAGATTATAAACCAGTTTGAGAAAGAAAAGGCATCGATGAAATGAGTGTGAGTCAGTGAAGAGAAATTACTTTTTTGTTTGATTCTATTTTGAATATTTGTTTTTGGAATTTGTGTAGACATCAGTGAACTGTAAACATTTATCGTTTTATTTACAATTGTCGTATGGAGTGTATAGTTGATAAACAAAGTCTTGTGAGAATTGTCGTCTTTCTCTGTTGGGTTTAGTGATGTTTTTCTTTCTTTTTGCTCAGCTCATGTTGCACATGACTCTCTTCCTTAGTGTGAGAGTACTTTCAGTCTGAAAGGTTAACTCAGTTTGAGATTACTTTCAGTCTGAAAGGTTAAAAACTGTAAATATTGAATAAGTAGGGTAACTCTTGCTCCTATGATGAAAATCAGAAATGAAAACAAGCCCATAATTCCAAACAAATGCTGCTTGCGACACCAAACGTTGGGCAGAAATGACGACACTGAGCACACGGAACAAACAAGGTGACATCCCCAGAGAGGGGATGTCTTCTTGTTTGTTCTGCGTGCTGGGGATGTTTCCTTGTTTGTTCTGTGTGCTCTGTGTTGTCATTTCTGCTAGATGATTTGGTGTCTTAAACAGCGTTTGTTTGGAGTAACGGGCGTGTGTTTATTTCATCGTTGGAGCAAGAACTACCCTATTTGTTGATTATTTATTTTCAGTCTGTTCAGTAGCAAGAGTGACCATGGTCTAGAAAAGTGCATTTTGAGTTTTGAAAGGGCAGTCTAAGCAAACACTTGTAGTTGCATATCTGTGTTTAGGATGCCAGGGCAAGACGTATGGGCCAAACTGTGTCTCTACCTGTGGCAGATGTAGAGATAACGTTGACTGTGACTTTAGGACTGGAGAATGCCATAGTGGCTGTGACCCTGGGTATGAACCCAGTGATACTACCTGCAACACCCGTGAGTCTTGTGTAATGTGTCTTACAATGTTTTGTGTGTGTGTGTTTGGTGGGTTTTTTTGTGCTTTTTTTTGGTTTTGTTTTTGTTTTTTGGGTTTTTTGCTTTTCATTGATAGTTTGCCCACCATAAGCCCATTTGCTCATCCCGCCTCTGGTTTTGTTTTCTGTATTATTGAAAAACTGATCATTACCATCGAAATGAGGAGGACTACATTTTCTTCTGTCTGAAACCATGAGAATGAGTTGACAGCAAGTGAGATCAGATATTTTAGATATTTGTAAAGCAAAGGAATCCAGTGTCATCAAAAGAGCCTCAGAAAACTGATGTCAGACCTGTACATCAGCACATTTGCTCTGTATATGTGCACCATTTTACCAGACAGTCTGAGCTGCCAAGTACTAGGCTGTCAGCATACAAGTTATGATTTCGCTGACAGTGAAATGCTGCTGCATTTTGTGACAAAATGCTGTGCCATATAACAATTTTTTGTTTTTAAAAACCACACTTCATGGACTTAAAGGTGACTTTATCAGAACTACGGCAGAGTAGATCTTTAGACTGCAGACTAATTTGTGAAAAAATGGTCAGGTTGAGTAATTAGAAGATGAACAAGTACAGAAAAATCACTAAAGATGATTGTGATTTTGCTGCCAGGTTCGACTGGTTTCATTGTTGGCCATTTTGGATTTTTTTATGGGTCAAGTCAAAGGTTCAATAACTAGCAAGATTTACGTCTTCAAAATCTATCATCTTATTGTTTGTAAAGTGAATGGTGTCTGAAGTACTATTGAGTCTGCCTTGTTGCATCTCTGCACTTCAGTTTGGAATACTACGCTCAAAAGGTAAAAATGCTACAGCTTGTGCTTTTTAGACTTTGGCAACTAAAAAAAGAAAAAACCAAAATCCAATAAAACCATTTAACACTCCTCAGGACTGAGAAACGCAGTGAATGAAACTGGTGTGGAATGTATTCACAGCAAATATTAAGTATAGTTGCTGGTGGTTGTTTTTTTGTGTGTGTTATATTTTAGTTTACAAGAGAACGGTCTTCTGTCAGTAATGGTCTTCTCTCAGTAATACATACTGAGTTTAAAACTAGTGAAAGAGAATGATTTGCCACTTAAGTTTAACAGTGATCATGTGCTTGCAAGGAGTTCAGATCATGCCGAAAGCTTGTTGGAACACTTTCAATAAAGAAGCTGCTGAACGCAGAATTGTTTAAAAATACACCATTTTCTTTTTGTGTATTGAATGCTCATGATGGTTGAAATAAAATAGTTTAGCGGCAAGGTTTGAGATGCACAAGTGTACATTTGCTCAGAATGTATGTGTGTTATATTAACCAGTTCACTGCCTGAAAATGTTACAAGCAAATGCTTTCTCAGTGCCAGGGAAATCTAATGATTTGGGGGTAATAATTAACAAAAAATTCTAGCTCAGAAACTACAAAAGATATAAAAATGAAATATATATGATTTTTTAAGGAAATTGAATGAAGATTTTGAATCTGGGCTTCTTTTGTCTTAATTTTGATAATAAAAAAATATTTAGGCATTTAGATTTGGATAGATTTTTTTGCACGATCAAAAACATATGTATTTACCACTACAGCTTCACATCCAAAAAAGAACACAAAGCAAAAAAGTTGAAAATAAAGTTTGTATTGTCACACTACACCTGTAAATGAAAGTAAAACAGTTTAGAAGTCTATCAAGACGCTCACACTCTATGCAGACAGGTCAGTCCACGACCACGACCCCTCCCCCCACCACGCCCCCTTGCTGGACTTCAAACCTCTCTTTCACTCCTCCTCTTCCTCTACCTTTCCCTCTGCCCCGTGTCACGCCGCGAGCAGGCCGCACTCCCCTCTCGCGCTGACTATCACATCACTGGCCACTGGCACACAGTGCAGAGTACACACTAGGCTAGCTCGTTCGATGTTCGATGCTGGCAAGCCGTCAGTTGAACACACACTAAGGTCACACAGCCCGACTCAATAACTGACGAATATGGTCGGCAATTCCATCACTATCATCATCTCACCTTCATGCTCGAGTAAGTCGTTGAATAAAGGATTATTGTCTTTGTCAAAAATGATTAGCAGAGCCTGCTCAGCTGTGTAAATACGTTGATTTGAGTCCCCGGTGGCCCTATAATCGGCGGCCGGGACATCGTCCTGCCGATCGGACAGCTCCCGAGGAGGGAGACCAAGGTCGACCCAGGCAAGTGAGGCCGGGTGCCACATTCGACCATATAGCTGGTCGTACTGGGTGTTGGCGTTAAGCCACTGGTCTCTCTCGGGGGCATAGAGCCACCGGTCCCCGGGGAGGTAAACGGGCTGTGGCGGCCCTGGCCAATGCAGCCATATCGGTCAACCCCAAGAACCACTAGGGCGCTCGCCCTCCTCCGATTCCTTTAAATTCTGCTATGGTCTGACATGGTAAAGTATATGACGCCAAAATGGGGAGTTTGTGTTATACTCCCTGTTTGGCTAGTATACTTACCATGTCAGACTCTAATTCCCTCCCTACCTTCCCCTCTGGCGCCAAGGTTCTCGGGGTCACCATACACCAGGCCTCGCTGAATGACTTATAGGAAGTTGACACTGGCTTCTTCCGGGGCCGGAAGTGGGGTGACATCACGTGACTGTCTTATGACTGCATTGGCCACGGAAAAAATTCGGCCTGACAGAGCTGGCTAACTGCCGTTGAATGCTATGGTCTGACATGGTAAGTATACTAGCCAAACAGGGAGTATAACACAAACTCCCCATATTTGGTCGCTACGCTTGTCGAAGGTTGCGCCGCCATCTTTGCAAGCGAGACGAAGTGCTGGCTGGTCATCCAGTCAGTGATGAGAATAAATGGTCTTTCCCATCACGTGTGGTCATTTGCATATCATTTTAATACTACAAACATATAAGGCTTACTACACACGCTCTATTTAAGTCCGTTAATAGAAATAGTAACAAATGAAAATTCAAGAAAAATGCATGACGTCAGTGGACGGCCCATAGGCACTGGGAAAGCATTTTTACTTCGGCGTCAGCTGACGGCTTACAGGCACTCTTCGGGTTAAAGAAGGTAACTCAGTTCTCCAGAAGTTATGGAGGATTACTGTGACTGGATATTTTCTCATACTAACCTGTTCCAACAAGTGCCTAAATACTACCTGGCATGAAACAGCAATTTACCGAGAATCAAGATCTCATAAAATTCAGAGAGAGGGGGGAGCAAAATCTGTACCTCTTATTTTCATCATACGTACTCAAGAGTGATCTTTCTTGAAATACAAGCCATTTCCAACTTGCAAACAGTACGCTTGCTTTCTTTTCTGTCGTTGGCTGAAGAAGCCACTAATCTTTGGCTGTCAGTTCCATGTGATTTGAATTGATAATTCAGGTGTGTTTTTTTTCATTCTCGTGCAGTGAGATGGAAGGACAGTGGAAAAGAACAGACAGGAGAATGGCATATTCTATATTTTAATGGATAATCAGACAAATATCTACATAGAGTAGGATTTTTAGTTAACAAGAACATTAAGAACATAGCTGCCAACCCTCCCGAAATTTTCGGGAAACTCCCGAAAATGAAAATCTGACAGGAAATCCCGAAAGTTGTCTTTTTTTCCCGAAAAATCAAAAATCACTTCACGTTTCGGTAATTTTTCGCAAGGTGTCGGTAAAAAGACACATCGGTTTACCAAAACAAATCGACTTCCACCCGGTACTTCCGTCCGGTACTTCCATCCGCGCGAAAATGGCTTCAGGAAAGCAGTGCCACATGGACTCGAAAAAAAGGGCAAAAGTCAAGTTTTTGCCGCGATACAAAGTCGACTACGCCTTCATTGATGCGTCCAAGAGAGATGAATATCATGCGTTTCGTAAAGAATGCCGTACTGACATCAACATCTCACATGGTGGAAAAAAAAGACATCGAACTTCATGCCTCTTCTGCCAAGCACAAGAGCTTGAAGAGGAATGCGGCGATGATGCCATGATGGTGGTACATGGTCAAAGCCAACATGAGTGGGGCTTGCTATGAGCAGCAGTCTCCAATAGAGCTGTTGAAAAAAAGCGAAGTCGGCAACATCAGATGCTCTTAAGGACAGAGAACAACTCAATCCCCCCCCCTTCAGCATCCTCCTCCTGTTAGGCTGACAGGTTGTGAAAAAAAAAGTGTAGTTCTGAACAGATATAGGTGTACATTGTAGGAAAGAAAATTTTCCTTAGTGATTCCCCCCCCCCCCCCCCCCCCCCCCCCATTTTTTTTTGTGTTCTTTATTACCATGGTGATGATGATTACCAACATCTTGATAGAAACTTTCAGTTTGCTGTTACAAGACTATAGAGAATCAGATATCCAGGGATGATGAAACAAGAAATATTGCAGTATTGGTGGTATCCATTGTATACAGACTGAAAAACCAAGACTTCCAAAGCATCTTTCATTGTAGCTAGATAATCTAGGAGCAAAGAGCAACACAGATGGACATTAGTCTGGAGACTTTTCTTCTCTGCGGAGCCTGTCAATACACAGTTTACTTGTTGGACTGAAGTGGTAAGTTGAAGTGCTTTCTAATGTTGAGTAATGTGTGATGACTGTAATTTTTGTAATCTGTATGCTTTGCTATCAGTACTGTTCATGTCTAATTCTAGCATGATGAGATGGAAGAAATATCCCCTTTTCAACCCCAGAAAAGTTTTTTTTTTTACCTCCAAATGTGCATGTACCTGTCAGCGTCTGGGGGCGTTGCCCCCAGACCCCCAGCAGGGGCGTTGCCCCTGCACCCCACTGGGGGCCTACAGCAGCCCCCGACCCCCGCCTTCTCACAGGAATTTCTGTTGCAACAGGTTGGCAGCTATGTAAGAAGGCTGTACTAGGATACTACCCTGTTTCCAGCAGAACTGTAACCCTCTGCCTGCAAGCAAAGCCGTTTGATGTCACCGCATGGCAAACATAGGCTCCCACATCAGACTATGGTGATGACCAGATTGAAGAATCCTACTCCCAGCTCCAAGCAGTCATCAGTAAGGTGGACAAGAAAGACATCCTCATCATTCAGGGTGACTGGAATACCGAGGTTGGTTCAGATACTCAAGAAGGCAGGAAGAACTTCTACAGCCCCTGTTGTAATGAGATCATCGGTGGTAGAGGACTATGCCTGTTGATGATGATAACATGGTTCTTGTTAACTTTCTTGGTAAGTATAAAGCATCCTGGCGATGGACATAGCACTCCCCTAATGGTCCGTACCACAGCCAGGTAGGTTCTAGATTTGAGAAGAATAAGTACAGGTCTGGCATCATGGGCTTAAACCGGCACATTTCCCATGAGGTGATGCTGGTAATGACCATGATCTTTTCGTCATGGCCTTTTAAGTACAGGTTGAAGAACAAGAGGAGAGTGATAAACAGGCATTTCAAATTCAATCTCGTCAAATTGAAAGATCCTGACATCGTTTGCCCCACTGCTTCACTGAGAAGACCTCGAACCCTCACAAACAGTATCAGCCAAGTGAAGACTGAAACAGCAATAGAGGTCCTAGGAAGAAGGGGTTGGAAATTGAAACCATGGAACTCAAGCAGTATCTTGGAGATGTATGACTCCAGAAGGGCCTAAAACAACTCGAGAAGCCTGAGGAGGAGAAATACAGTGCTGTAAATAATAATAATAATAATAATGAATACTTATATAGCGCCTATTCTCGGCGATTCTGTGGAGAAATAAAGAAAGCACAGGAAAGCTGGATCGATTAACAGTGTGAGGACATTGACAAACGCCTTGACTTCAACAATACAAGGAAAGGTTATGAGATGGTCAAGCAAGGTCAAGTGAGCACCGTTTGGGGCAGAGAGGGTTACTGTCTCAATTTGTAGAAAGGCAGTATTAAAAGATGGACTGAATCTTGCTCTGAACTCTACAACAGAGCACAGGAAATCCAAAGGTACTAGCATACAGGATTTATCCAATGAAGATGACTTTCCAACTCGTGAGAAGAAGTCTTAGCTGCTGTGAACCTGCCTGAAATATGGAAAGGCTGCAGGCATCGACAACACCTCTGCAAACCTCTTGAAACTGTGAGAGGCCATAACTGATTTCCTAACTGCCATCTGTGACAGAATCTGGTGCACAGAGGAGGGGCCAAGGCCATGGACTTTATCACAACCCTTCTCAGATAAGGAAATCTCCAATACTGCCAGAACTTTCTGGTCAGCCATACCCAAAGAAGTTGGCAGCACTTGCTATGCTCTGCTTAGATTTTGAAAAAAATTAGTTCGTAAAGAGGGGGGTAAATTGTCGTCGTTTTTTTTTTTATTTACCTCTATTCTTGCACTTTACATTTATTCCTCCAACTTGTCTAACACTGACCCCATGTGTGTGTGTGTGTGTTTTTTTTTTAATCCCCTCGTTGATCTGTGTTTGAATTATAGCTTAAATGTTGTAGCAATCACACCTCTGTCTGCATGAAGAACGGTTTGTGTCGGTGAACAGTATGTTTTCATTCTGTGCTGTGCAGCATGGAGAAAGATTCAGATTGACCATTTTGATCAATATCGTTATGAGAACACTTCTGGTTCTTGCAGCATGCCAGGGAAAGAAATTTGGCCGTCTCTGCAACAGTCGCTGTGGGTACTGTAAGAACGGGGAGCGATGTCATCATGAGACTGGCCAGTGTAAATTTGGCTGCCGGGCGGGCTACTATGGACGCTTCTGTGCTTCCCGTGAGTACCACAGGGTCTTGATGGCTGAAAAGCAAAGCCCTGGAAATGTAAGAATTTACATCTACCTATTTCTACATGTCCAGCATGTTTCTTCTGATTGTAAAGTAATAATAATTCATAGTGAGTGAACTGTTCGTAGTGGATAGAATTGAAACTGTGAAAGGCTTACCTGGATTGTATGGTTTGGCTGGGAAATATGATCTTGACTTGGAGAGAAAACGATAATATGGATCATGTAACATGGCCTTGAACACTTCCATCTGAAAACTTTTTTGACAGATTTGTCAGTAAATAATGACGTTTACAGTTAGATATTGTAACTGTTGAGTTAAGATGATTAAAAGTTGAGAAACATGGTCTTGACTTGGACACAGACTGTTAATGTTTAGTGTTGTATGACATAGCCAAGGACCTTTAGGCTGGGAATCATTATTTGACATTGTCAATAACAGTGCCAGGTATTACATCATGAGTTAAGATGCTTAAAGCTGTAAATGATTGTGTTTAGTCCTACATGTCACAGTTTAAGACTGTTCGGCAGGGAAACAATGTCTTGGCCTGGACAGTGTGAATGATAGTGTTTAGTATTGTGTGTCATGTTTATGATTATGTTTAGGACACTTAGATTGGGAGGTATTCCCTTGACTTTGATGGTATGAGTGATAATGTATAGGTCTTCTGTGGGGACATTAGGGGCTTGGAAACGTAATCTTCATTTTCATAATGGAAGTATGCCAAGCACTCTTCGCTTGACTCTTGACAGTGTGATGGCCATGTGTTATATCACAGTTTGTATTTGGCGTCTTTGGCTGTGGACTGAAATTTGATGTCCTCAGAGTGTTGTAATTTTGTTTGCTGTGTTCTGTTTGTCTTGCTTCTTGTTTGCTTCCCTTTCCTGCTTGCCAGTCCACTGGATTGGCGGTTGGTTTGTTCGGCTAAATAATTCATTAATTTGATTATCCAGAGTTAAAAGAAAAAAACAACAACAAAAGATTGTTGGTGTGCCTGTGTGTCATTGACACAAGTATTTCCGTATTAACTAATGATCTTTTTACCAGATAGATTGGCATGATTTGATCAGCAAAAGTCAAAACTATTGTGAAGAATCATTGGCAGTGTTGAAAGGTTTATGATTTGGGGGGAAAGCAGTTGCATGAAAATAGCATATTAAATAACTTTACTTGACTCTACAGTAATACCAGAGTTATATGGCTTCATTATAAACTTATCTTTATTGTAATGCAGTGTATTCTAATTTAGCAAATCTGACCAATAATTGGGGAGGGGGTATGGATGCCATATATCTTCCAGATGAAAAGAAAATGTCACATATGACTACGAACTCAGTGACAGTTAAAGTTTGTCTTGCACTGAAACACTCGGTGCTTTTCCACAACTACCCAAGATTTTCCCCAGTAAACCCATTCCCTTTACCAAAGCACACAGTCTGTTTCCCAAAATGCTCAGCCCCTTTTCCAAAATCCCGCTTCTTCTTCCAAAATGCCCGGTCTCTTTTCCCATAATCTGCAACAGTTAGGAACATGTTTTCAGCTGTATTTGTGCTGGATCTTTTAATAGGGCAAAATAATTGATTTTATGACAGTGTTCACCATGTTAGTCTGTCAGTTGTGTCTGTAGTGATCATGCAAAGATTGCTGCTTGTTTGCCCTGGCCATGCAGCCTGTGAGGACCATTACTTTGGGGAGGACTGCTCACAGAGATGTGGCAACTGTCTGAACAACGGCACCTGTGACAAGGCTTCAGGCAACTGTCTCTACGGCTGCTCAGATGGATACAGTGGCAAGGACTGTCGCCAACGTGAGTTTTTGTTTGTTTGTTTTCAGGCTGCATTCATGCTCTCTCCTTTGTGGTAATCTTGTTTCCTTACCCCTCTTGCTGTTTCTGTCTCCGTCTTTTCCACCACCACCACCACAACCCTGTTCACCTTTCCTCTCTCTCTGAAGCGGTGATGGTGATGATTTATGGAGTGAGATGGGGTGGAATGGGGGACAGACAATATTGATTTTGGTATGCAGACATTGTTTTGTAATCAGAATGAAAAGGAGTTAATTTTTGTATTTGTTACCCTAACAATGAGTAAATTTTGTCATAACCACGTATTTTATTAGGTTGACTTGCAGTTTGGCATACAATTTTAAGGACAGCAGGTGTTTTGAAAGGTGTATAGATCTGATTGAAGTTGAATGCAGTGATGCCATACCATTGACCAAGCAAGAGCAAACCTGTATTTTGTACACATATTGTGCAAAATATGAAAAATTTAAAACAAAAAGAAATGACAAAAAATGTAGACACAAAGTTCGTGAGTGGTAACTGCACTTGCGGATGGTAACCATAGTGTAGTCTCAGTATGCCAGTTTTGAGTACTTTGAACAAAGAGGGATAATTCTTGATGACTCTCGTGCACCATATCTTGTATTAACAACAGTGGGGACGATAAGAAATATTAAAGTAGAACAAAATAAAACAAAAAAAAAGCAAACAAACAAAAACCCTGCTAGAAAGCAGAGATTTGTTGAAATAATCAATTGTTACGGTAGTTACTGCGAGATCAAGAACTTGATACCTCCATGATGTGATGCCAATGAAAAGGGAAAAGGAGTGCTGTCCCCTGTCCCCAGCTCTAACAGACGTTTGGGAAAATTGTACACATCCCTTTCGGAAAATGTACTTTTTTGTTGAAGAAAAATACACCGAATCATTTTCATTGAATCAAGTGCAGATGTAACAGGAGAACTGTTTTAAGTTGCGAACAAATCATTTTCAGGGAAGACGGGTGCAGATGTAACAGGAGAACTGTTTTAAGCAGCGAAGTTGTTTACCTTTGAGTGAAGAGCCTGAGGGGAAGGGCAGGGTATAGTATTTGGTCTGCTGTGCATGTGTATGTGGGAGAGGGTGTCTGTCCAGAGCTTCAGTTAGAGAGTGTATAAGAGTGGCGATGGATCTTGATCAATTTTAACAGCATTAATTCTTACATACAAAGATGTGTCTCTGATGTATAAGATTGGCATCTAATGCATCGGAATTCAGGCCAGTACGTCGCTAAAACGTACCAAAATTTACTGTGACACAATGATTTTTCTCCTGTGTGCATTACAAGTCTGAGCAATGTCTCATGTAAAATCACTTTCGTCTGATCTGCCATGGTCGAAGTCGATAAAAACGTAACTTTCCTTGATGTTTTAAAACGTTCTGAATGGATGAACAACTTTCTCTTGAGAACTGTTCTCTACTTAAGACCAAAAAGAGTTGTCAAATTAGATTACCCAGTCTACGATTTTACCACAAGATCTTGTGATTCAGCCAAGGGCAAAAAGCATGGAAAACTGCATGAAATTTGGATTTTCAGACTAAAGATCGACAGTTCAGCTGTGGCTTGCGAGTGATAATCCAGCAAATAGAAGAGAAGTTGAGCGATCTGTGCAATATGACGTGTTCGGATGTTAAAATGGCTGCGTTATGGATGTACGAATGTGTTGCACACAGTGCAAGAGTGGACGACCTACTTAGTTTCGTCAAAAGTTTCACAAATAATCATCACTCGCCTCTTGTTTGTCACCTGGCTTCTGATGATTCTAGCATAGAAATGTCATTACTGACAGAAATGGCTCGTGTAGTGGGAATTCAGTGATGGTAATTGAAGAGGCCATCCCACATATCACTGTTAAAATCCTGATAGGGTAGATGCTTACATTTATTCACTGTAGTTGACAATACTTTTCTGATATTGGAAAACGACTCTTCACAAGTGACGTTTAACATAATCTGTTGTGTTTTATTAACTCTGTTATTAGCACCTCTTTTCTTATTCATTTCTGTCTCGTTCACTTCACTGCATATTTATGTGTGTGTCTGAGCCAATCAGAGAGAGCTCGTATATGTGTGTGTGTGGTTGTTGTTTTTAGTACATTTTCAAATAGTTACAAAGTGTGACCCCTGAAATTTGGAAACATGTTTTTCACACAAAGTCTGCCCCCCTAATTTTTGTGAAACAGTTATCACTGTTTAATAGCATGATTTACAGCATCATATCTACACATGATGAAATTTCAGGCCTGGCTAGCTCTTACCAAGATTTGTTAAATCTGAGTGGAAATACTGGATGCAGACAGTTGGATTTTATCTGTTTAATGAAGGGGCATCAGAGCAGTATTGCTCACACTTCCTGACCAAGATTGCCCAGTAGGTTTGAGGATTATGAAAGGAAGCTAAAATACAGACTTTTAATGTAGTTTCATACCAAAAGTGGAACAGGGCAGCATAATCTTTGTCATCCTGAATAATTCAGTCAGTCAGCCAGTCATTCCCCTGACCACTGGGGTCGTTGGGGGACGTGATGAGGCAGCCGCCATTTCTCTCCAGGCTCTTGTGTTGATGGCTGTCGTGAGGAGATCTGGCATGGTCATTTTGGTCCAGTCCTTTCTCTGCTGTCCCCGTCTGCGCCCTCCTTCAACGGTACCTTGAAGGATGGTTTTGGAGAGGGTGTTGTGACAAGTGACGTGGCCAAACCATGCCATCTTCCGTCGTTTGACGGTTGCCAGAAGTGGTTCGTGGGGCCGAACTAGGTTAGTGACCAGGTTCCGCACATAATCATAGGTCTTGTGTTCTTTGTAGGAGATGCAGGGTAGTTTCCTCAGGCACCTGGTCTCAAATGCCTGGATTCTTCTTTCTGTTTCGGCCATCAGTGTCCATGTCTCGCAACCATATAAGAGGATGGAGACCACTAGTGACTTGTAGAGCCGGAATTTTGTGTGGAATTTGATGTTGCTCTTCCACACTCTGTTCAGTCTGGCCATCGCTGCTGATGCGGAGTTGATCCTGATTCGGATTTCTGCTGTGCAGGTGCCATCTTTGTACAGGGTTACTCTCAAGTACCTGAAGCTGGTCACTTCTTCCAGGGGCTCACCATTCATGGTTATGTTGGCACTGCTGTTAGTCGTGCTATTGACCATGACCTTTGACTTCTCTGTGCTGACCTCCATGCCGTAGGCACTTGCCCTTGTGACAAGTCTGTTTGTAAGATCCTGGAGCTCGGTGCTGCTGCCCTCCATGAGGTCGATATCGTCTGCGAAACGAAGGTTACAGACCGGCCTGCCGCCAATGCTGATGGAGGTGTGGTGTTCTTCAAGGGTCTCTTGCATGATTCTCTCCAGAAAGATGTTGAAAAGGACTGGAGATAGTAGGCACCCTTGCCTGACTCCGACTGTGTCGGGAAGAACTGGCCCTGCTGGCTATTGACCAATAGCTAGCAATAGCCTGAACAATTATGAAAGGAAAAAGGTCTTAAGTCTGTGGCCCTCCTGCCTGTTTCAGTGGTGACCTGTTTTGCTTCCTTTCCACGTCCATGGTTAGTTTTTTGTCAGAGCCTCAGTGTAATAGGTAAAAGTACATGGGGACTGTTTTTGGATGGACATGATCGTGTCAGCTGGAGGGAAATGCACACCAAAGCTGAATTTGTAACAGAACGGAGCAAATATCACTGTCAGTAGAAGGCCTATGAGTGAGTGTTCTCTGTACATAATGTAACAGAGCAAATATTCTCTGTAATGTAACGGAGCAAATGTTCTCTGTAATGTAACGGAGCAAACGTTCTCTGTAACGTAACGGAGCAAATGTTTTCTGTAATATAACGGAGCAAATTTCTCTGTAATGTAACAGAGCGCATCAGTAGAGGGCTTAGTAAGTGGGTGTTTACCATTTATTGGATGAGACCAGGTGCCAGTGAACACCACAGTACAGTGTCTGTTTGGTTTGCCTCATGAAGAATTGATGCTTTATCAGGACAAACCAGAGTGTGGCTGTGAATAGGGCAGTCACAATGAGTTGCATGGATGTACACATACACATGCACACACATACACTAACACACACACACACACACACACACAACACACACACACACACACACACACACATTTCGTCTTAAAATGATCATACATAATCAAGAATACAAGGAAGGATCTTGGCGCATTATTTTTCATACTTGAATGGAGATGTGTCATGTGAAATGGATGTTTGTTTTGGTTGTGCAGTTTTATTTTCCCATATAAATAAACCTTTGTCTATAGCATGGCCTGTATGGTCGGCTTGGCTATAAACAACAAGACTGTCTTTAGACTGATCAACATGCTGCGTGTATGTCCACTTTCCCCAAATCAAATACAACGGTGTTCGCTAGTTTGTTGGATACAGCCATCTGAACAGTGCTGGTGCCTAAATCACGCTAGGCATTGGTCGGGAGTGGCTGCCTTTGCGTCATCCGCTTATACTGCTAGCCTCTTCTTTTTTCAGGTAAGATGGAATCCTCTGCTTGAGTGGCATTACTGGTTAATGTTATCTTTTCCCGGGGGGAAAGGGAAAAATGATTTGAAACATGAGTGTCATTCAGGTGGATGAAATAGAGAGCAAAGTTTAAGGATTTGCGTGGGGTAAAGGTCTGTGTATATTGTTATGAAATGTAGGGAGGGAAGAGAATGCTTGACGAAGTGGAGAGAGGTGTGTACATAGGGTGATGATTCGATGGGTTGTTATTTAGGCAATAATTTTTAAAGGTTTTGCAGACCTTGGTTTATTGTCCTGGAAAGACAAGGATGAAAAGTTTTGACAGATTGATGAATGTTTTCAAGGTGTTTTTTTTTTCCTTTTTATTTTTTTTTTTCACTTTAAATTTTGTATCATGCAGTTCTTTTTTGTTTGTCAAGTGAACATGTTTAAATCAACCGTGCTTTGGGGGAGCATATGATTGTCAAGTGCATTCACACCATCACAATTACACACCACGCCAAAAAACCACGACGCTTTCTGCGCCGCAAAACTTTTTTTCCCAATTTTATTCGAATTACAGACAAATGCATTTAAAGTATTTCTTATACTTTAAAATATTGAAGAGGACCAAAATTGTTTATTATCGATTTTTTTTTTTTCGTATTGATTTGAGACGGGGGCGCAACAAGAAGATGAATGTCAGCAAAAGTTACATTTAGGAGGCAAAGAAGAAGCTGTAGCACAGTCCAGAATGAACGGTGCTCTTTTGGGGGACCTCGTGTAAAGGGAGCAAAAACTGCAGGCTAGAGGGACAAACCATTTTAAGAGGGG